>ML795805.1:393247-415355 GCA_009831015.1 Picea engelmannii
CAAGCACATGGGGGGGAGTTAGATCACCTCAAGAATATCTTCAAGAAAGATGGATACCACAAGGAACAAATTAACAAGGCAATCTAGAAAGCACAAATATACAACAAAAGCAAGAAGTAAATGTCCCAAGAATTACTCTTCCATGCATTAAGGGGACAATTGACCAAATTTATATGATCTTGAAAAGAAGAAACATCACCATTGTCTTTGCTTCCTCAAACACCATTAAGGGGTTTGTCGATTCCACAAAAGCCTCATTGGATCCTAGATAGTAGAAATGGCTTTATGTAATTACTTTCTCTTGTAGTAAGGTCTATATTGGGTAGATGGAATATCGAGTGAAACTTTGTCTGGAAGAACATGATGCCAACATAGATAATGATCATCTAGCTAAATCAACTCGAGAAGAATTCTCTCACAACACCACTCATCAAATTTGCATGGAGAAGGCAAACATAATTGCCAGAGAAGAGCACTACAATAAGAGAAGAATGAGGGAAGCTCTGAAGACTGGAAAAAGAATAATATGTTGAATAGAGATGAGGGTTTGAAGTTGAGTGACACATGGAGGCCTATTATAAACTAGCTCAAATTGCATTAAAAGATCCTCCTGTCTGGATTGTAGAAATGATATGTAGGTGGAAGTTTGGTTTCTAACATAGTGAGTCAACCACTCTCCATCATAAATGATTTATGCCTGAAATAATATGTATATATCTCATGGAACATAATTTGTCCTCATTCCAATATTAGCATTGAGATCGCCCTCATGATTGACTCACTTTGAAGTGCATGAAAGCATAGGTTTGAAAAAGGGTTACATAGGTTTTCTTCTAGTATTAAATTGATCACCTATGAATATGGATTCTTTGATTTATATAAGGATATCCAACCTTTAGTACATAGAAATTTAAGATCTTTGAGGACCAAACCAAAATCAAATTTAGACCATGCTCAAGGTTGAGGTGATCTTTAACCAGCTAAACAAATTTATTCGTCATTCATTGACATTAGTTAATGGATTAAGGACTTGACCATTTAGTTGTTGATCCTTGTTTTGTGTGAGCATACTAGTTGAGAGATCGACTACCTTGTCACTAAATGTTTCACATGGACAAAGGAAAAGTTTTCCTAGTTCTTCTGGTCATTTTTGGAACAACTAAGTTACCATGCCATGTTGTCACTTCCTTTATTCTTTTGATACTAACCTTTTAGTCTTCTTGCATGATTAACCTTTTAGTCTTTTTTTTTTTTTTTTTTTTAAGGGAATATTTATATTAAAGGTGGCCACAAAAGGTAGACAATTACAAAGAAAGTTAACATGTTGTTTCAGACAAAATTCATGTCAACACAATCATGCAAAATTTTAGTTGTGTTGATTTTTGCATACTTTTCCTACTACCTTTGGAGAGTTGGGAATAGAGGAAAGTTTCCCTAAAGGATGAATTCTTGCCAAATTCTTGATTACAGATAGAATCTTACATATTGATTACAAAGAAGAATACATAAACATAACATAGATTATCACTTTCCAACTGTAACCCTTGCCTTAGTGAACTCCAAAATTGCATGATGTCCCGAGAGAATATCCTTTTCAACCTCATGAGTCCTCCACTCCCAATTAGATTCCCTTCCCCTCGTGAGAGGAGGGGAAGGGATTGGATCTAACTTCAATATTGAAACAAAGGATTTGGCATGCTTTACTGACTTTATGACTTCCTTGTCTATTTCTTCTACCTCCTCATATTTCTCCTCTGATTATTCTGTGTTCTCTTCTTCTTTCTCTTCAACCTCTGTTTTCTTTTCAACTTGAGCATTAGTCTTAGTATATGCAAGGGATGAATATGTGATATTATCAGGGTGCACTGAGCCTAAAGTGGGATCCATTTCTTCCTTTCTAGGTTCCTTCATCATGTCTTCTAGATCTAGATTCTAAAGGACTTCAAGTTGATTCAAACTCTCTTGAGGTTTTCTTGGTTGTGATGGGCACTTACGCTGAGATTTTTTGTGCTTGCTTGTGACTTTTTTAAAATTAGATTCGATTCTTGTCTTTTACTATGAGGATGGTTGCTCATCTTGAGATTTTGCGCATCTTTTGGAAAAGTGCCCCTATTCATGATAAATATGACACTTGAAAGGAATTTATTAGTAATCTAAGATCTATTGGTGGCTCCACCCATAAATATTGATTTGTAGGGCCTCTAGGAGTCCCTTCTATAGATCCACTTCCACACATATTCTTGCACATGAGTACAAATTTCCTTTTGGCTTTGCTTGATCAATGTATCTACCCAATTTATTCCCAATATCTCTAAGATTGTTTTCATCCCAGAAGATAAGGGGAAGATTGATCTGGATTATTCTTAGAATGACATGAAGGCAAAATATAATAGAGATATAACAATGAGATACACATAGATATTGAAATGAACACAGTAAAACTCATATTCTATTAATGACTGTCTAGAATACAAAATACTATAAAATGCAATAGTTGTAGCTTATCTCTGAAGATAGATGTGTCGGCTACGCTCATTCTCAAAAAGATGATTACAATGAGGATCCAAAGGCATTTTTAACATAAAGCATAAAATGAGAAAAACCGAAACATCCAAAACCCTAACCATGGAAGGTGAACCGCCAAAAGGTTTGTGGGCCCCGATGGGGGTAGTTGATACGTCAACTTCCCAAGGGCACAACTTTTGCATACAATTTCTGTTTGGAGTGCTTGATACCCCGTCGGAAAGGTTTATCCAAGGAGTAAATATTTTGAACAGCCCAATACATCACAATTAGAACTCAGTGGGCGTTGTCAAGTCAAAAAAATGTTGTTTGGGGCCTCAAAACGACCCCAGAAGTTTGGTTCCCAAAAAACTGTAGAAAAACTCCCAAGATGGAAACTGTAATTTGAGCCAGTGGAATAGGTGGGTGACCATAGATGTCCACCTAGATCATTCCTTCCCCCTTAGGAAGCAATGGTCTCCATTGCGTCAAGTTCCTCCCTCAAATGGGTAAACTTCTCATGAATCTGACTCCTAGTGAGCCACTTGCCCTGATGAAAAAATTGCCCTGCTTTGATGACCCAATAAAGTTGGATGTTTTGCTAGCGAGTGCCCTTCATCTTGATTTCCATGATTTGATCTATTGTCACTTGTTTAATGCGGTCAGGATTGAGTTTTGTAGGGGCCAAGTGCTCAGTTGCATATGAAGTGTCCAGGAGAGGTGGAAAATATGGACGAAGCAGTTCCACATTAAATACTGGGTGCAAGCCAAGGAAAGGAGGAATACTTAATTCAAAAGCATTCTCACCCACAACCTTGGTCATGGTGTAAGTATCGTATCAGAGTGGGCATAGCTTCTGATGGGGTCATGTGAGGTGCTCTTTCTTCAAATGCAACCATATCTTATCTCCCACCTTAAATTTGTGCGATACTCGATGCTAATCATGGCATTGCTTGTACTTTGCATTGACTTCCTGCAAAATATCATGAATTTTTTGTTGGATGTGTTGGATTCGCTCAACAAATTTGGTTGCTCAATCAGCCTCGGTCTGAGCATGGGAGGACTCTTCTTATGCAGTTGCAATGGGTAGAGCTACGTCAATGGGGGCTAATGGTTGGAACCCCAAGCACACCTGAAAAGGGTTGTGACCAATAGAATTGTGGGGGGCTCTGTTGTAGCTATGTTGAACATAAGGAAGCCTTTCATCCCATGTGCATGGATGTTTGCAATTGTACATCCTCGGGATATGGACAATCATCATGTTGACTACCTATGTTTTCCTTTAGTCTATGGGTGGAAGGCAGTCGATTCGGTCAGCTTGGTGTCCATCATCGACCATAGGCTGGACCAAAAATTGCTCAGGAACCTATTGTCTCAATCTGAGATAATGGTTCGTGGGAGCCCAAAATGAACCCAAACATGTTCAAAGAAGAGCTTGGTAGTGGCCTCAGCTGTGATGCTCTTCTTGCAAGGTTCCAAAACTATCATCTTAGAGAATCGATCAATGACCACAAAGACACAGTTATTGCCATGCTTGGTTGAAGGCAGACCAAACATGTAATCATGTAGATGGACTCCCAAGGCCTATATGGAGTAAGCAGAGGGGTATATATCCCCTAATTGTTGATGGCGGGCTTGGAAATGGTGCATGCAGTGTAGGATATGATGTACTTGTGGACATCTTGTCGAAGCTTCAGCCAATAAAAATGCTTTTGCAATGCTGCCACTGTTTTTTCTACACCAAAATGTCCTGTAGTCTGGCTATAATGAGCTTCCCAGATCAACTTTGCACGCTCACTTGAAGGAACACAGATATGGCTCAAATGGCATAATTGTTACAAGAGAATCCCCTGCGTACAAGTGGATTTCCTCTTGGATGCTATACCCCTAACTCCAAGATAGAAAGTGCTATAATGGACACTGACATTCCTTTATCGTAAAGCTAAACTATCAAAGAAGAAGAGGGAAGAAATGCAAGTACCTTTTTACTGACGTTTGTCCTTGCTTGCTCTAGGCTGATCTTGATCTCCAAGTTCAGTTGAAGGTCATGTGGTACAATGAGAAACAACAACAATACTTCGTTCTCTACTATGATTAGCTTTATAATGAATCTATGAAAGAAACAAATTCATATACACAAACTTTAAAGGAAACAGGCCAAGCATGAATTTATATTAATGAGAACAAAGTGTTGCTTACATCCATGGATGTAGTGCAACAACTTCACCAAGCTCCCTTTGTCCAAACCCTTGCTCAAATAATCCACACACAGGATGTTGATGCTTCAATGATATCTCTCTTATGAGATCATAAGTTAGATGTTTTACAATGTCTCACCCTTTCACCATGAGAAGGCCTCCTTATATAGTCTTGGAGAGGCCTAACCACTTGAGAGATCTTTGGGATAAGTTGAGGATTCTTCTCCTTCAGTTGAGGATCTTTCCTAAGATCAAGGCTTGACCTCAAATTTGAATCCAACCACTTTCAGAGATCGAGGGGATTCTTCCCTGACTTCCCTCAACAGACCAAAAATTACCCAAAAAGGGGTAGCGCTCCCTCTGAATGGGGTATAGAGCATTCCAACGCTCTGTCAGAAGAGGGTACAGAATGCCAACGCTCCCTAACAGAGCATAGGGGAGTGCTCCCTTCCAAAAATTGACTTTTTAGTGGTTTTTTCAATGGCAAAAGACTTGTATTGTTTGTCAAATGATTTCTCCTCTTCCAAACTAGTCTTTGAGGTGTCTTTCAACTGTTCTTGACAACAATATGATATTTGTGACACTTGTGGGCGAAATGAGACACTTACGACATTTGCTAATGACGACACTAGGCCATCATCTTAGTGTGTAATTTTGATGTGTAACAATAACAATCCACCTTGGAGATGAAAGTATGGAATTTTTTTTCCTGCACTTAATTTCTAATAGGCAACAGTAAATTCAGAGTCAGTATTTTATAATTATGGTCACCCGGATGTCTCATGCCCACAAGAATTAAAACTGTGGTTATCACCACAACTGAAGGTCCACTCAGGAAATTTATGACATGGTTGGTGTTGCTCTTCCTGTACTTGATGTTCAAGTGGAATTGTTGCAGGTACATGGACCACTTCTAATGGTGTTCATTTTGTAACTTTCCTTGTGTCTGCATTAATTGCAGAGGCTTGTGATCAGTGTGGATGATCATTTCCTTCCCCATAATGTAATGCTTCTACTGTCGACATTCCTACATGATGGAGTACATCTCTTTGCCATAGGTGGGGTATCTATGAACAACATCAAATATTGTTTCATTGTGATAGGTTATCATATGCCCATGTTGAGTGAGGATTACACTGATAGCATAATCTGAAGCATCTGTCTCAATCTCAAATGGTTGTTGCAGGTCTGGCAAAATAAGGATCGGTGTTGAGCAGAGGCAGAATTTCAAATCCTCAAATGATTTTTGTTGGGATGCAACCCACACAAACTTGGACTTCTCTCCACCCTTGGTCTCCTGGCTTAGGGCCCAAGCGATATGAGAGAATCCCAACACAAATTGGTGGTAGAAGTTGGCGAGACCCAAGAAGTTGTGGAGCTCGGGCATTTTCTTCGGGGCCGACCAGTTGCGGATGACTTGGATCGTGGTTGGATCCACATGCACCCCCTACTAATCCATGATGTGTCCCAAATATTGGATTCTATGCATAACAAAGGAACACTTCTACAAATTGGCATATAATTTGTGTTGTTGCACGGTGCCCAAGACCTGCTTAATATGCTTCAAATGTTCCTCCCAAGTTTTGTTGGAGATGAGGATGTCATCTAGATATACAACCACAAAGGAGTTTGTGAATGGCCGCAATATGTCATCCATCATCTGCGTGAATGTGGTCGGAGAATTAGTTAAGATGGAAGGCATGACCAACCACTCGAAGAGACCTTCTTTAGACTTGAAGGTTGTCTTCCATACATCAATTTGCCCAATAGGCACTTGGTGGTAGCCTAACTTCAGATCAATCTTACTGAAAAACTTGGCTCCCTTGAGCTGATCAAGAAGATCATCAATCTTGGGGATTGGGTGTCGACTCTTGACTGTGATCTTCTTTAAGGCTCTGTAATCAATACAAAGTCATCATGTCCCGTCCTTCTTCTGTACCAACACAATTGGGTCGGATGTGGCCCTTCAGAATTATCTCTTGGATCTGGAGTTTGATTTCTTTGTTATCCGTAACAGAATGCTTATACACTGGGAGGTTAGGCAGAGGAGCACCAGGTTTGAGAGACCACCTTTCTGCACTGATCCATAGAGATCAAAGAGACCGCAGTAGTTGGGACTACCTCCGGTACCCTGTAGAGTTGATATCCCAAAGTAATAATGACACTACGAGTCCTAGATTCATAAACAACATGATGCTTCCACATATATGGATGTCCTAACAAAACATCACAAATTTTAAGGGGGGGAACATCACACAATACCTCGTCTTTGAAGGGTTTGATGTCATAGTGCAGGCGACATTGTTGGATGAGGGGATGTCATGTCCCTAGTTGAGCCAACCACTGGTGTATGGTTGAGGATGTGTAATGTCCCCGAATAGAATTTGGATAGATTTACTTTCTAAGATAGTTTTGATTATACTCTGTATATGTTATTAAGTTGATTGAGAACTTTCTACAAACATTTCGCACATAACCCATAGATAGGCATTTTGTCAAACATATTGTGTGGACTAGAAAATAGAAGAGATAATATGGCACTTTATTGATAATGGAATTTTGACCACATAATACAATGACTAGGGATTTTGTAGCAGCTGTGACAAATCAACAAACAATAAACTGAAAACCAAAACCCAGTGTAGTGCCCTGATCTCTCCTAGTATATGGCTTCTCCAATCTTCCAAAGGCTAACTCCAAATCTCTAATCCCCTTCCAATAATGATGCGTCAACCATGTAACCCTCCACTAGAGACGATGACGAGCCACTCGAACAACGCGTGCTACAACAATTTGACCGCCCATACCCGAAACAACTCTGCAACTCAGATCTTAGAGGACCTCGTAGGACACAGTTGGACGTCTAGCGGGGCCTCGTGTGACTATATTGGACAACCAAGGAGGGCCTCGTGGGACACCCTATACTCAAACCACGGGGATGACTCCATAAATAGTTTCTTGAAACCCTCTGAGCACCCACGAAATCAGAGTACGACCTCCTCTGTAAAGTTCTACCATTCTCCTGTGTAAACTGATACACCTCCAAACTGAAACAAACTCAAATGAAGCTCCAATGGAAATCATGGATGGATTCCCCTCTTGTCCAAGCTCCAATGGAAATATTGGGTGGATTCCCCTCTTGTATAGCTAGGGTGGATATTGCACCACCAAAACAAAACCAACAATGGAAGGGTTTTGCTAAACCCTAATGAACCAATGGCTCCAAGAGCACTTCCAAAATGGGATATCAAATCACAATCCAAGGTGAGGCTCTACCCCTCCTTTTATCCTTTTTCAATGCCTTCTAGAACTTTCCCCTTTTTTAACTAAATCAAATATAACCCTCATCCCCCTTTTTACTTTCACTTTAAGATTAAAAGTCACTTTTAATAATGGATAAGTAACTTATTAAACTAAATTTACTTTATTTCATTAATGTCACTTTAAATACATAACATGCCCTAATTAAGTGACATTAAATAACCCCTTTTGACTCCCTTTTTCTTCACTGACAAGCCACAAAAGTCATTTCCACTACCGAATAGGGAAATCCAAAAATGTGGACATGACAAATCCTCCCTTCCCAAAGATTGTTTACCCTCAAGCAATGCCATCACAAACTAAACCAAACTGAAACTAATGATGATCCTCGAGTCCCAAACCCATGTGAAATATGTGAAGCACCTATCACCCACAATATTGTCCTGCAATGTGCTAACACCAGGGGCCCCTTGAAGGCCACCTATCGGTAGAGCAACTAGATACTATGAAGACTCGGTACACTCTAGGAAACTGATTCATTGTACCATATGAATAGGCTCCTGAAAGTAACAACTCACTCTCCCATCAGTACCAGCGGCGAAACTGTCAACCCATAAAATCCCAGGGTCCCAAGATATCAATAGAAATAACTCATCATGTTGTTGTTGCATCACTCTGGTCATAAATATATGGCCCTCCTGCCTAGACTGCATCCTCCACTCCTGCAACCTCAAAGAATCATTCCCAATGTGGAGGACTATATCCTGCCAATGTACCCCAGCTATTGACTCAATCCTAGGCAGTTGAAAAGAGAGTCTTCCCAGCCATAATATATAAACCTTAGCATGTCTCCTCATGTCGCTCCTAAAATGAAGATGATCAAACATTGTCAAGGGACCGATGTAGAAAATGCTCCAGAAGAAGCCTTTGTGGCCACAAACTGATAGGGCATCCATGACACCTAGTCTCTAAGTATCAAAGGAGAAAGCCATGATACTCTAACTTCCCCAGCCTATTGCAATCATCTAAGAATCATCCAAACAATCTCTTAACACATCGTTCACAAAGTCTCTCCATACGAACACAAGAATCTCGTAGGTGGTAAAGTCACCAGCGTCCCAAACTAAACGGTATGATGTGAAACACCCTCTACTCATAGCACTGATTTGTAAGGTGTTAATACAAGAATCCACTTGACTGCTCATGATAATCCAAGCAATCATAAACTGCATAAACTCAGTCAACTCCTTGAAATACCACTCCTCCAGGCATCCACTCCTAAGCCTCCCAAAAGTAAACTCCAGAAAGTCAAAATTGGTGTTGTCCTCTCCAATAGCAGTTGAATTGTCAATCAATGTAATCCCAAGGTCCCAAACTAATCCCAGGAAGGTACCACCATGATAATTTTTCACCACTCTGATCATCATTGTCAGACCAGCTCGCCCAGTCTACGTCCTCCTCTCCTGGAACCCCAAGCTGAACTCTATGAAAGGACTGAAACCACAATCCTGGATCCTCCCCTGCGAAGGTGTCTTAGTGAAACACAATCCTGCAAATCCATGACCAACCTCGAGCTTGTCCTTCCATATAGAGTATTTCTCGACCTCTCCTCTACTAACATCCGAAAAATAAAGCAGACCAATCATTGTCACAGATATGTCGATCATCATCATCTGAATCAATCTATCACTCAGATGAATTCCTGGATCCCACCACCAAATTGGAATTCCACCACTCCCAATACCTTCTAGTTGTTGTTGTGCCATACCGGTAATCATCGGAGTCAAAATGATCCAAGTTCCTGGCATGCCATCATCTGGTGGAAACCAAGTACTAGAAATCAACTATGTGTCTGCAAATTTATTCGGCTCTTGCCAAACTGCACTAGGAAATTTTCTATCCCGATCACCGTCAATGTACTCAAGTAATTTGTGGAGTCTAAACACCTCCTTGGAAAGTATCCCTATCATCTGCAGTGCCTCATACTCATACGATCACCCTAAATACCCTACCAAAGGCGGGTCACACATAGCCTTCACAATATTCTCCCTAAGTATGGACTCATGGACTACATGTGTGTGATTCTATAGTGGGTAATTCCATCCACCACCCTGTCAGCTGAAATATCTGTGAACTAATTCAATACAATCTGAATATCCTCATGTGCTCTGACCACGTATCCCAAATGAAAAGAACATAGCATGGCTATAATCCTACTTGCCTCACCTAGATGACTCAGGTGAACCCTCCATGTCCTGTTGAATATATTGTTGGCATCAAAAGATAACACTAGATGCCTCTGCCACTGACTGCAAGACTGGAAAGTGCTAGGTGCGTTGGCCAACCCCAAGGGTATGACCAAGATATCAGGGTAACATTCAAGAGCAATCTTGCAGGTATATTGCTCTCTGTCCCTTTTCTGGTGATATCCCAATCGAAGATCAATGTCCAAGGAATATTCCTCTCCTTGAAGCTCATCCATCCACTCATCGATCCTGGGTGAACCAAACTCAATGATATGTCTGAAGTCCCTGTCTTGAGGTCTCCTGGGGGAAACATCCCAAAAACCCATTGCACACCACTGTATACTATTGTATACCATTGCACACCACTATATCATCATGTACCACCCTATATCCTATATGTGCCACTGTATCAATCACTCTACTAATATCAACAGAACCTAGATCCTAGAGTGATGTATCCAAATGTGTTCTATACTCAATTCCCCAATCAACTAGTGCATATACTTCCTTGTTGGTTGGTCTATCAGAATTTGCTCAACTACCATCTTTGTAGCTAAGCCTTGAGCCAAAAGAAACGACTCATGATCCCTACAATGCAAAACAAGTGCACCATCAAAACCCTCTGTGTCAAAATTCTCCTCATACACCTGCAACTCTGAATACTCCTCATGTGAAATCATCACAAGAGGCTCCTGCCTCAGATCAAGAGTGCTACTCACATCCTCATGTGTCACTACTGCCAAAGTTGATGGAGTCTTTGTTGTTGTCAATGATGAAGAGCGTGCCAAACTAAGCTAGTAACAAAGCCCCTCAATCTCCCTTTCCTTGTCTTCAACGAACTTAAGAGCATGGTTCTTATCCATGAACATTTGCAAGTAATCAGATTTCATCTGCTCTAGTGCCTCTTTGATGATGCGTAATTGGGTATTAGTGACTCCATCTACAAGTCCCTTTTTCCTCTCCTCCAACTGGGTTTTCCACATAAGGTCTTCAATAAATTTATGAGCACGATATGCCCTCGTCAATACTTGTACAATATGCTCTTCCTTGACCAATAATAGGTCCTCCAACTCTTGCCATGCTAAGGTTCTTTGTTTAATTTCATCATCATGTCGAGGTACAATCACGTCATCATCATCGACATCATAAATGAGATATGGTGATGAATCCTCATCTTGTGTAGGTGTTATCACACTTGAACTACCTTCATCATAAGCATCATGCATAGTGAGAGATGTTGGATCCACAATTGGAACAGTTCATCATAGTTATCATAAGATGTTGCATCCTCATCTTTTGTTGATTCGTCAGAGGTATACCCATCCAACACACTAGTGTCATCGACTTCATCGAATAGCTCTAATGATGTATCATAGGCTATTGTTCGATCTTCCTCCTCATGGCTAGATGCATGCTCCTCCACTTGTCCTTCATGATCATCCTTCTTTACCTCCTGCCCTGTGCTTTTAAAATAATCCTCGTCCAAATCCTTGTGCCATATTCCACGTATGAGGGTGTAATATCTTTTGAAGGATAAAGTTGCACGAACACCTTCATCCAATGTTAGATACTTACAATAGTCAGACAAGTATTTATTTGCCTCCAGTGTCCTAAAAACTTCAGCCAGGCGTTCCAGATTAACCTTCCTGAGCAACTTCAACATGGTTGTTATAGGCTTGGGTTTCGTTAGACACTTAATAAACCCTCATCGTTAGACACTTAATAAACCCTCATCCATGTAATGCACACACAGGCTAGCAAGATCACCAGCCCTGATACCACTGTAATGTCCCCAAATAGAATTTTTCTAGCTTTACTTTCTAAGATAGTTCTGATTATACTCTTTGTATGTTATTAAGTTGATTGAGAACTTTCTACAAACATTTCACACATAACCCATAGATAGGCATTTTGTCAAACATGTTGTGTACACCATAAAATAGAATAGATAATATGGCACTTTATTAATAATGGAATTTTGACCACACAATACAATGACTGGGGTTGTTGCAGCAGTTGTGACAAATCAACAAACAATAAATTGAGAACCAAAACCTAGTGTAGTGCCATGATCTATCCTAGTAGATGGTTTCTCCAATCTATCGAAGGCTAACTCCAAATCTCCAATTCCCTTCCAAGAATGATACAATAACCTTGTAAACCTCCACCAGAGACGATGACAAGCCGCTCCAACAACACTTGTTCCAACAATTCGATCACCCGTACCCAAAACAACTATGCAACTCAAATCACAGAGGGCCTCACGAGACACGGTTGGATTTCTAGTGGGGCCTCACATGACGAGGTTGGACAACAACCGAGGGTCTCGCGGGACACCCTATACTCAAACCATGGGGCTGACTTGGGACACGATTTCCTAAAACCCTTCAAGCACCTGTGAAATCAGAGTACGACCTCCTCCCTAAAGTTCCTCCAATCTCTTGTGTAAACCAATACACCTCCAAACTGAAACAAACTCAATTGAAGCTCCAATGGAAATCATGGATGGATTCCCCTCTTGTCTAGGCTCCAATGGAAATCCTAGGTGGATTCCACTCTTGTCTAGCTAGGGTGGATATTGCACCACCGAAACCAAACCAATAGTGGAAAGGTTTTGCTAAAACCTAATGAAACAATGGCTCCAAGAGCACTTTCAAAATGGGAGATCAAATCATAATCCAAAGTGAGGCTCTACCCCTCCTTTTATCCTTTTTCCATGCCTTCTAGAACTTTTCCCTTTTTTGAGTAAATCAAATATAACTTCTAGAACTTTCCCCTTTTTACTAGATCAATTATAACTCCTTTTGACTAAACCAAATATAACCCTTATTCCGCCTTTTTATTTTCAATTTAAGATTAAAAGTCACTTTAATAATGGATAAATAACTTATTAATCTAAAGTTACTTTGTCTCCTTAATGTCACTTTAAATGCATAACATCTCCTAATTAAGTGACATTAAATAACCCCTTTTGACTCCCTTTTTCTTCACTGACAAACCATGAAATTCATTTCCACTGTTAAACAGGGGAATCCAAAAATGGGGATATGATAGGATGCGATGTTGTTTTCAGGTTCAACCTCTTGATGACCTCTACTGATATTAGGTTCTTCTAGCTACCGCTGTCAATAATGAAATGGAGTGGGGTCCCATTCACCCACATCCGTAAGTGGAAGAGGCGTTCCCCTTCTTCAGTCTCCTCTAGTTCCTCTAGTTGGACTTTTGTGGTAGTGATGGTGACACTAGGTTCTGCATCAATGATCCATTTTCCCTTTTCTAGTTTTGAATCAGAGTTTGGGTCAACATTCAACCCTGAGGCTTTCGTCTCAATCAATAATGGTTGTTTGGAGTGACATTCATCAGTATTGTGCCAAGGGATTTTCTGGAACTCACGCCACTTTCCAGTTTCCTTCTTCGACTTCCCATTACCCTTCTTTGTTGGTGGCTTGGATTGGTTTTCCTAGGATTGGTCATCCTTGTTCTGTCCTTTTCCTCGAGAATTAAGGCCACCCTTACCATACTTCGACTATTGTGAATATGCAGACCTGAACTCGTGCTTGTTTTGCCACTTAAATTTCTGCTCGATTTTGATAGCATATCGATAAGTGACTCCCAATGGCGAGATGTCCAGGAACTCCATTTCGGTTTGAATGTACTTGTGTAGAGCCCCACAGTATTTTAGAACGAAATGGTGCTCATAGTCTTTGATATCCGGCTTGGTGTGCAAGGTATGGAAGGTATTTGTGAACTCTGACACTGTTTGGCCCCTTTCTTGATGCAGTGTGGTCCATCTTGTGTATTGGTCGTCATAGTTTCCAACAGGGTAATATTGTTCCTTGAGGGCATCAACAAAAGTTGCCCAAGTGGGTCCTGGCCCAAAAATAGCACACTCATCATTGACATGTTTCCCACAGTAAGTTTCCCACCAATCTCTGACATGGGGAAGGGCCTTAAGGAGCGTGAAGATGATTTTTTCACCGTTGGAAAAATTTTGGACAAACAATAACCCTCTAGCAGAGTTAACCATTTTTCCAAAGCATCGGCGTCTCTCTGGCCTTCAAATAAAGGAATATCAAAGTTAACTTGTACCTTAAAGGGCATCACACCTCCAAAATGACCATTGGTTGAAAGTGTCTCCGTTTTTGTCGACAGTCGTCGAAGAATCTGGGCGAAATTATCCATCATCTCATTCCTTTGTCATGCGATGGTTTCCTCAAGCAACATTTTGATAGGATCTCTTGCTTCGTCGTTCCTCTTTTATTCTGCCATGTGAGGTTGCTTGGGTGGGTGAGAGCGGTTTTCCTCAAGAGAAACAAGCTCAAGACTCAACTCTCTATACCCTAACCTTATCGGGGACATGCACTAAGAACGACAAGGAGCAGATTGTTCCAATACCACTGATCCGAATTATTTTGAGAACGACATGAAGGAATAAATATAACTGAGATATAACAATGAGATACATAGAGATATTGCAAGGAACACAATAATACAGTAAAACTCAGATTATATTAATGACTTTCTGGAATATAAAATATTGTAAAATGAAAAGAACACAAGCTAGCTAGAATGGTGGCAGCTTATCTCTGAAGAGAGATGTGTCGGCTATGCTTATTTGCAAGAAGCTAATTACAATGAGGCTCCAAAGACCTTTTTAACATAAAGCATAAAATGAGAAAACCCTAAACATCCAAAACCCTAACCCCAAAAGATGAACCACCAAAAGGTTTGTGGGCCCCAATGGGGGTAGTTGATACATCAACTTCTCGAGGGCGCAAATTTTGCATACAATCTCCATTTGGGGCACTTGATACCCCGTCAAAAAGGTCTATCCAAGTAGTACATATTCTGAGTGACCAAATATATCCCAACAACCATCTATTGGGTGCTTCCAAGTAAAAAAAAATGTTGTTTAGGGCCTCAAAACGGCCCCAGAAGTTTGGGACCCAAAAAAATGCCAAGACGGAAATTGTAATTTGAGCTAGTGGAATAGGTGGGAAGCCACCGATGTCCACTTGGATCAAATATGAGGCAATCTAACCCACACTAGGGCAGTTGAGAATTCCTCCTTTGGATTGAAATATAGGGACCATGGGGACAAATACATTCCCTTGGATCCCATAAAATATGGTCTAGAGCGGAATATTAAATCCCACTCTTCTTTGTTGAAAAAATAAAAATAAAATAACCCCAACTTTCAACAAAAGAGAATACTTGTCATTTAATCTTAGGAGACCACTACTTAGCGATCCAAGTTTCCACAACTTTTGCACTAGGTCAGAGGCATGTAAACTTTCCTATCATATCTCATTTAGCCAAAATGAGGGATTTTATTCTTGGTATAAGAGAGGAGAGCTCTAGCTAAGGAACAACTTCCACTCGGTTTACAAATATCCTAGGTGGTGACTGATTTCTTTTCTGGGGGTTCAAAGACTAAACCATAGAAAAACATGCCTCCATTTCTACATTGATATAATCTTCCATCTTGAGACAACGAGAGGTGGTTGCTCAAGAAATGCGACTAGCTAGCATGACACAGGCCCTGCTCCTTGAATCCGCCAGCAAAGATGACTTTAGGCTTGGGGCGACCTATATCGGATAGACAACAACACTTATAGCTAGCAACAAAAAACTTCTTTAGTTCAGATTGGCCTCCCTTGCACGTTTGCAGTTCCAGCTTTATCTTAAAAGGAAACGACGACTAGGGTGAACCCTAACCACTAAGGAAAATGCTCACTCATATTCATTGTTGAAGTTTCCATTCCATATTTCTATTAATTTTTTATTATTTTTTTCTTTTTTCTTAAAGAGTTCGACATGTCACTTACATGAATTGAACTCGGTAGGGGAGGATAACAACCATTCTCCCCAACCACCTAAGTTAAATCCAATTGACTTTGTAATATTAAATTAGGTCTTTCACTTGATTGTTTGTTATATTACTTGTGTTGAGGGTGAAGAGGGTTGAACATTTTCCGTGGTGCACCTAGGTTCCTAAGTCCACTCCAACCTTCCAGGGTTATATTTGATTGTGTTATCAAATTTGATGTAGATCTAAGGGGATCCAAGCTTTTGTGTATTTGTTGGGATAAACTTGAATCGGTGAAAGTGTCAAAGTTGTTAGGTTAATAGTGGTTTTTTTGGGCACATGGTATTGGTGACTCGTGGTATCAAGCCCATTGATTACATGTAACGAAATCCTATAAAAGGTTAGTGATACTCCATTGTAATGTGTCGAGAGTTGAGAGGTGAAGGCTCACTTGGTTGAGGTCAGGAGGTTGGCTAGTTTGGTTGGGTTTGGCCAAGGACAATAATAAATCTATTGTTGGTTGGTTTTCCCGTAAAGGTTTTCCAAAATAAATCTTGTGTGATTTATGTGTGTTATTGTTATTTGTTATTGATATTTTTATCTTTTGTGATTCATTTCCTAACAGTATCATGAGATCCCTTGGATTCGATCATTTATCAGAGCATTTCAATATAAAGTGTTAATCTATTTTATAAATAAATAAATAAAAATTGATAATCATAATTTTTTTTATTGTGATTCTTATTAGTCCTTGCCGTAGGCATAGAGGGACTATAGTGATCGATAAGTCGTTGACTACATATTAGTTTGTCCTTTGACAAGAAATATTTGCATAATACCTATTGTTGGAGCTAGGGAAATAAAAGCAAATATTTTTATAGAATAAATAGTACCATATATGCACTGATCTAATTGGATAAGAGATTTGAGGTGTTATTGTCAGCTTCGCTATTCCCAATGTTTTATATGGCAACATATCCAAACTTTTTCTCATATACAGTATTTTTGAATCATATATTTTTCTCGTGTATTGCTTCAAGGTGGATTAATGCTAGCATTAGTTCGAATGTTTCTATTTTCTATTAGCATTTTCTGCTATCTGAATATATTCGTAAGTTTTGATATGTACTAAGCATATTGAAATGTTTTGATATCCAAGCTTTATAGTGATTGCGAATTCCAAAGTTTATAACATCCTTGGCGGATGTGTTTTTGTTGAAATATATTGACACTTTTTTCGAGATGCCTCAATAGGCCTGACAGCTAAAATGTTCACATGAGGCGACGTCCTCCAACAGGCCTGACAGCTTAAATGTTTGCATACCGCGAGGTCCTTAGACAGCTTTACAGCCTTAAATGTTTATGTAAACACACTTCTCGGAGTACATTTTTCCTCGAAATTTTCCATACAGTAACTGAAGAGCCATTGTATGTTTCATCCTTCTTCTACCTTTGCACCGCAATTTTGTTATCGTTGAAGCTATATACATTGTTTACTGGTTTCGTGATTGCTTCTTCTTTGTTGGTTTCTCGGTTGCTGCTTATTGTTGTTTCGTTCACGAGTCGACTTGCGGTTCTGCATTTCAGCATTTTCGAATAAGTTTCGATGCCATAGTTTCATTTTCTCTATTCAATGTTTGCAGTCTACAAGTAAGAATGTCTGTTTATTTCTTGTGGCATGGTCCTCGTATGTTTCTGGTTCCTTCTCTGCTTGGGCTGCAGTTTCGTAATTGTTGGAGATACATATGTTTTTTATTGGGTTGGTGCTTCTTGCTGGTTCGTTGGTTCATGGGTTGTTGGTTCTATTTGTTTGGCTCAGGTTTACGCTTTGGGGCCCTGGGGGTGCAGTTTGGCCTATTCGTGCTTTCTCGTTGTCTGGTTCTTGTTGTTTTCTTTTGTTTTCTTTGGCCTTGCAGGGTTGGGGTCCAGCGGCAGTGGTTGGAGCTTTTCTTTTTCTATTTTTTTTGGATTATTATTGCTTTTTGGGGTGCTTTGCGGTGTTGAGCCCCTGCATCCAGGAGTCAGCATGCAATTGTGTTATTTTCCCTATCTGTCAAGGTCCATATCTGTTATTCTATTAGATTTTGCTGGTGCTTCAGTGCTGGCATGACAGAAAATAGTTGCATGCAAAATTGTTCGAGGATTACATGTGAAATTTCAATATCCACAACTTTTTTGTTGGAATAAACCATATGCAGGGTACATTTATAGACCATGTATGGTCGGATGTGCCAATCTGACATTCCATGTTCTTTATCCTCTGCATAAACTGTTGTGCGCACGATACAAATTCTGTTGTGCTTGAGGTATGATATGTACAACAAAGATTCAACAAGATTATATTTGGATGTCTGGAAGCATGTGTGGGTGGTTTGCCACGGAAAACCAAAAAACTTGTATTGTGGACATAACAATCTGTGTAGAGGATAAAGAACATGTGTTTCAATTGGTGGAGGAATATCTCAATATTTTTCCACGGAAAACCAAAAATCGTTTAGCTACGGCCATGCAGTTGCGTGATGTTTTGTGGCTTGTAATATCTTTTGGGCAGGGGAAAAAAATTACATGTTTACAACCATGGATGGAGAAGTGCAAAGGTTCATGTTTCTGCCTATCTTGTAGACTGTTCATTGAGTATGTTTTATTGTATGTACAAATTGCTTCTCCCATTCATGTTCATTGTGTTTTGTGCATTCCCACATTAAAACAAACAGAATAGTTGGAGAAAAGGAGGGAGTCTTGATTGCATCGGTTGAAGAGGATATAGAAAGGTGCATGCTTGTACTATTATTTCATATTGCGTTGTTTTGTATTTCATTTATGTTTGTATATGTGTTCACCTAGTTTATTATATGTACATGTTGCGTGCCTTCGTACATGATACATTATCTTCATAACATTCCTTCTTGCATACTAACATGCTTCATGTCCGTTGTTTTTTTGCTGCATTGGTACATATAAACAAACAGAATAGTTGGAGATGGCGATGGCCTCTTTGGCGGGTAAATAGACCCGCTTCTTTTCTTTTAGATGTCTGTCTTCATACTAACTTGCCTTCATGTCCATTGCATATTCGGCGTTGCTGCCTTGGAAAAAACAAGTTGCTTGGACAGGGAGATGAATTGTTTTGTGCAACAGCAGAGGGTTCTGTGGTACAATCTTCTAAAAGGTATACAAACTGTGGTGGTAAATTAAATATAGAAAGCGGGTGGGGGCATATAATATTAGAGTTCTAAACGATGGATTGGCAGCAATGGGCCTTTCTGCCCCCCTATTTCTACTTTTTCCATTTTCTATTATCCCTTTTGTTTTCTAATTCATCTACTTAGTGTGCTTTCCGAAAATGCCTTGGTGCGTCGGTTGGCGGACTAACGGTTTCACATCTGTGGTCGGGCTTATGCCTTGTTCCATACTTTCCTACTTTCTCGATTGCGGGTGCCGGGCTGGCAGGTTGAAGATTGCTCCCCTGCCTTTCGGGGGTCCGTGATATACAGCTTGGCCATTGTGCCCTGCCCTCGCGCCCTGTTTACTGTGAAACATTTGCCCAGTTCAAAGAAACAAATGCATACAATTTTACGGTTGTTTGGTCCTTGCGATGGAAAATATACAATGAATATGCTTGTTTAGTCCTGATGTTCATGTGCACATGCCTGCATCAGAAAAAGTTGGACTAGTGACATGGGCATGAGCAATCATTCATCCCAGACATCAGCAGACCGACAAGGCCAAAGGTAAAGATGCATATGCTCTGCTCTTACTATGTTTACTAAACAAATATCCTTGGCTTTATATTCATCTATGGCATGGTGGTTATGATGATGTCGACAACAATACATGGTTTGCAGCTCACAAGAAGTATCAACAAGTACAAGCGATATGTCGAACATGCTGCATGTTCCGCAGAGTAAGAGGTGTGGTTGCAAAACTCTGGCTGCATAGTTCATCCAAGCTATGTGTGTACTTGTAGATTTATGCCAGTGAAAGAAGAATACAGCAAAAAAAAAAAAAATGCATACTACAATTCACTTCAGTTTTTCCTGTTCAAAAATTGTGACCACGTCTAGAGTTGTAACATCCAAAGTACTATCAATAGAGCGCTTGAATAGCCGTTGAATTGGACAAGTGTTTGTGGGGGACATAATGGTCATCTATAGCACCTACTTGGACAAGGCAAACAAAAGTAGATCCATTATGCTTGCTGACATGACAGACAAGGAGGCCATGATGACAGTGACACTGACTGGTCCTCCACAACTTGTCCAGAAACATGCAGAAAAGATATTGTCGGGTAATGGGATATCCATTACAAATTTTAATATATTGTCCAAAACAGTATATGACTGTGGTGATTGCGATCGAATTATTTCGTTGAACGAAACAAGTGTTGTGGAAAAAATTCATGTTGTTTGTTCAGAATATCGTTTCGTCCCGGACTCGACTATCAACCAACTTGCACATAGCACTGATATTTACCCAATCAGAACGATTGGCACAACTGTCATATTGGCGAGAAAACTTGGCTCGCAACACATTCTCCATATAAATGATGGAGAGTCAAACAGCGACAAGGCAATGGTACCGCTTTTCATATTCATTTTTGTCCTTTACTTTCGCATGTGCATGTATGTCGGGTAAGTTACACAAATATTGCACTGTTCCATGTTGCAACTACAATTGTTTGATACATATTCAAATTTGTTTTTGTCAATCGAACAACAATTGCATAAAGGGAAGATTCCACTTATGTTGTTCAAAAATATAACAAAGAAAAGGGATGTTACAGAAAGGATCTTTCAGACAACCCAGGCAACGTTTGTAACAAAGTTGCGAGTAGATATAGTAGAGGATCTGAAGAAACTAGCTATCTCTACAACTGTTGTGTGTATACATCCTCAAAATCATCCTCATTTTTCTTATAGAAATAGCCTTAAACAAATTTCGGCAGCCTGTTTGATTTTCGATTTATTTTTTTAAGGGGAGGGGGGGGTGCAGTTCTGTATTGTATTGTTTGATGTATTAATTCCTATGCTCGTGTTCCCAGGTTGAAGGTCTTTTGGTTGCAGCCAACGTGTACTCGACCCCCTTTGAACATGTATGTGCAAAATGCAATTCTCGTGCTTCTGCCTCCGCTTTGATAAGTGATGATATGATTGATTGTCTGTGATGCAGTGAAAAATGTCCATATATATATGGACATTGCGTGAATGGTGTCATCCAAACCGTGGGCAACACGACCGTGCATTATACGGTTAGGCAACCTTTGTTACAAAATGTGCTTCCTAAGTTGGCAGACTTGTCGTATGAAACATATCTACAGAAAAAGGCAAGCAGTGTGTACATGTTGTGGGAGCTTCAGATACACAGCAAATTCACCTTAAATGAGGACAATGCAATTTTTCATATTGGTTGAAGAAGGGAATATATATATATATATATATCAAGTTTTGGCAGGAAACGAAAATACCTCATGTGTCTCTGCAATATTTCTTCAACATCCAGTTGAATGTTCGTCGGATAGGGCTAGTTGGGATTGCACGCGCATAAGATTCTTCGGTCCAAAAAAAATGGGAAGCATGGCAGCTAACCCCATATATCCCATGGGCGCAGTTATTTTGTACTGGGAACATATACCAGATGCAAGAGAAAACGAATGCGGCGACGTCTTTTCTTTCTATATCAAATTGTTTGGTGCAAAGGTCGATGGGTCCTACTCTATGGAACCTTCTGGGAACTTGCTTGCGACCTGTTTGAAGTTTGGTTGGTTCTTGGTTGTGTTCTTCCGTCTCTCAATTTGTATACCTTGGAACTCCAAGTGTTGTTTGGAGGATAGGGAACAATATAATTGAATTTTTTAGCCAGTTGGCCCACAGATCCACTTGAAAATTTCTATGGCGTTGTGGCGCAAATGTAGTATGTGGCTTGTTTTAGCAGACTACGTTGATCGATGAACTTGGTAAAACTATTGTCCTGGAATAATTTGAAAACAACGAATATATACTGTGCGAAGTACAATTGTGCTATGATATCAAGAACATGACCTTAAAATTCAAATTGGCTCGATAAAATTAATGTCCTAGAATAATTTTAAGTGA
>ML795806.1:0-28186 GCA_009831015.1 Picea engelmannii
TCGGCTTTAGGCCATTAGTTGTAATTTAGATTAGTAATGTTATTTTAATTATGTCGGCTTTAGGCCATTATTTGTAATTATACCTCCTAGTCTCCTATATATACCAAGGAGACATTTTCATTTTGAATCATTTTGTACTTGAAAATTTTAAGTGGGGTAAAAGGAGGTTTCCCCCTCGAAGAGGCTTATTATCTGAAATTATCTCAGTTTCAAGGCGTTGAGTACTTTTCCTGAGGTTTTTCCATGCTATATTGATGTTTGGTTCTTAACAGGAAGATATTACTTCCCTTGAACAATAGCTATTGATTATTTCTCATATATTGTGCATCGTGTGTTGTGGTGTATTGGTGTAACTCTTATACTATTGTTCATTGCTCATTGGATATAGTTGAATGGTTTAAGTATAAGTTGAAAAAGGTTTTAAATTGTACTTGATACTGATTCACCCCCCTCTCAGTATCAACAGGTGCGTACATGTTGAGTTATATGTGGGTTGTTTGTGCACAAGGTGCGTACATGTTGAGTTATACGCGGGCTGTCTGTGCACAAGGTGCGTACATGTTGAGTTATACATGGGCTGGCAGTGTATTAGGGTGCGTACATGTTGGTAAATCCATGGAAACTTGAAGAGATGAAGATGGAGAGGTTCTAGATTCTGAGATCAAGCTCCCAGGAAGATCTAAAGTGCTCAGATACATCAGATCCATCCATTGGTTCAAAAGGTACATCGTATTTCTATGAATAGTTTGATTTTGATGTACACATGAGGAATGGAAATGGATATTTGATAATTCTCCCTAGAGAGACTAATGACTACATGGGATCTTTTGTATAGGTCAGATATATAGAAATACAGTGTTGGTATATTTATCATTAATACTTCTTGTTGAGGCACATCTTGTATTTCTTGGCATATGGATAAGGGTCTTTATGGTACATGGTTGAGATCTTGTATTTTTGTAGTGGTTGATGTATTTAGAAGTTGAATATCATAAAGGGTTTGATGACTAAGATCATGTGAGGGATATTATACTTGTTCATGATTACACATACCTATGACTAGAGAGAGAGATACTTGCCTTGAGTAAAGGTTATGTATGAGGATGCATGCATGAGGTATAGTTATAGTCTGTATATAGTGACAAGCTACAAATCTATGTGAAAGAAGTTACAGAAGGTCAGAAGTTTTCAAGAAAAGGGAAACCCTGGTTTTCAGAAGGCATACATAGGTTGCATAACAGATAGGGTGCATACATATGTGGGCTGCATAACAGATAGGGCACGTACATACATGGGCTGCATCACTACAGGTCATGTACATGTTGTATATTTGTAGATACATGTTCAATTCAGGTACAGATTGATTACATAGCATTTGTAGAGATTGGATACAGGTCAGTGGTACAAGTTGATAGAGCTGTACAGTAGTATATCTCACAGTGACAGGCTGACAATGGTTCCATCATTCTACTTCAGGGTGGAAGGATGGGGCAAGGACAGGTGGTTTTAGCCACCTTCCGGTTGTATCTGGATAACATAGGGGGTTGTGTCCTCCTTCTGGTTGTAGGCAGAGAACTGGGGAGTTGGAGCTTCCCTAAGGTTGTAGCCTGAGAAACTAGGGGGTTGAATCCTCCTTCCAGTTGTAGCTGGAAAACAAAGGAAGTTGGTGCTTCCAATGAATGTAATTCTTCAAGACATATAAGAAAACACATTACGTGGTTTTCTCCCGATTTGGGTTTCCACGTAAAATACTGGTGTACTGTGTATGTGTGTGATTGTTCATTTGTTATTTCTCATTATTGGATAATAATTCTACATTGATATAACACTTGGTTTATTTGGACAAAAAGGATTACAATTGCACTATTATTGATTCACCCCCCCTCTTAGTAATCCAACAATTGGTATCAAAGTAGGTTCCTTGAGAAATCAATTTAACCACTGAAAGGTAGATCATGGAGAATACCAACTTGTATAAAAATGGAATACCACAGTTTGATGGACAAAAGTATGTTTTTTGGAGCATAAGGATGAAGACATATATACATGCACAAGGATTTCAGGTTTGGAAATCAATTGTAGATGGATACATAGAACCAACAGTTCCACCAACAAATGAAAAAACAGTAAAACTCGGTGAGAATAATTCTAAAGCCACAAATGAAATTTTGAATGGTCTGAGTGATACAGTATTCACCAAAATTGCACATTGTAAATCTGCTAAAGAGATTTGGGACAAGCTTGGAAATATTTATGAAGGAGATACAAAATTCAAAGCAGCAAAGCTTCAAACTTACAGAGGTTAGTTCGAACAACTAAAAATGAAGGAAGATGAAGATATTGCAGCCTACTTCTTACGAGTCGATGAAACAATGAATGAAATCATAGGATAGGGAGAAGAAATCGAAGAATCTGTAATTGTTCAAAAGGTACTAAGATATCTTCCTATGAGATTCAAACCTAAGATACCAACACTAGAAGAAATATCGGATCTAGACTCAATAAGCATGGACAAACTGCATGGAATCTTCACAACATATGAAATGAGAATTGAATAGGAAAATCCAGATGTAAAAGAAGCATCCTTCAAAGCATCCAAAAGATCAAAGAAAAAGAAAAAGGAACAAGAAGAATATAGCAACAGTAGTGACGTCTCGGAAGATGATGAAGAAGTGCCCAATTTCGTCAAAAGATTGAACAAGGGAACCAACGGAAGGTATAGAGGTAAGCTTCCTTTAATTTGTTTTAATTGTGATGGTATTGGTCATTTTGCTAACAAATGTCTTCATAAGAAAAAGAGAAATGATGAATGTTACTCAAAAGGAAAACACACATATAAAGGAAAAAGAACTACAAATAAAGATTTCAAGAAAAGATTATGCATCAAAGAAGACATCTCATCATCAAATGAAGATGAAATCAGAGATAGTGAGACAGGAAGAGTTATGTTTATGGCAGTAAAAGATTCTGACAAAGAAGACTTTGAAGAATAATATGAAGAAGCCGAAGAAGGATATGAAGAAGTCGAAGACGAAATTGAAGAGGTAGAAGTTGACTATCGAGAAGAATTAATGTGTGTCATAGAAGTTATCAAAACAGAAAACAAGAAAAACGAGAAACTACAAGCATAACTATACAAGAAAAAGGACACTCGAGAACTAGAAAAAATGATCACAAAATAGAAGGTTCAAATAGAACAAGATAAAATAATTGAAGAAGCACTCAAAGACCAACTAGAAGAAAATGACAAGATCATTGGAAACTTGGAAGGATAGATTGTCACACTAAGAAAGGATATTCAAAAGAAAAATATGCAGAATAGATCAAAAGTTCTGGATGACATTATCAGGCGTCAAAAATATCATCTTTCCAAGTTTGAACTTGGATACAATTAGACAAAAAAGGGATCAAGCTTCAAAAAACCAGAGTAAGAAACAAATCCAAAAAAATATGAAGAAACAATCAAAGGGGAGAGGAAGAGATACAAGGAAGATTACATGGACACTCCTCCACCAAGAAGATTCAAATTTCAAAATCAACAATAGACGAATAGGCCTCAAGAAGAAGAAGGGTTCATAAGAGCACCTCCTTTTAGAATATCTTCAACTCTCAGGTATCAAATTATATTTTTTGTTTTATGTTATGCATGTAATAATTTTGGACATAAAGTTGTGAATTGCAGAGCTAACAATAGGAACAATAACAACTTTGAGAGTCATACACAAAGGGGTTATTCAGGAAGACCTAGTGAAACACAAACAAGAAGTTGCAACAAGTTTTAATCTTTGAGCACTGAAGTGGAATGTTACAAATGTAACAATTTTGGACATGTGGCCAAAGATTGCAGAATGGCAGTCTCTCTTAAAGAACCTCAAAAGAATAACAACAGTCACAGACAAGAACCTCAGAAAATGACATGGATAAGAAAGCAAAATCAGTATAGCAATGAAGAATGCAAAGTCTCTCTACAAGCTAAGAAGAAGAAACACGGTTGGTATGTTGATAGTGGGTGTTCAAAACACATGACAGGTGATAGAGACAAATTCGTTACATTGCGAAAGGAAAGAAATGGATCAGTCTCCTTTGGAAATGATAATTCATCCAAAATCATTAGAGAAGGCACAATCCGAATTGGGAACAAGAATGAAAAGGCACAAAATGTTCTACTCGTAGAATATATGAAACACAATCTTCTAAGTGTGAGCCAAATGTGTGACCAAGGTCATAAAGTTACTTTCGATTCACAAAAGTGTTATATAAGAAGAGAAGGTTCAGGGAAATTGGTCAGTACAACTGCTAGAACTTCAAACAACATATATGTGTTAAGTGAAATTGGAAATGAAAAGTGTTTTCTAGGAAAGGAAGATGAAAGTTGGATATGGCATAGAAGAATGGGTCACATGCATTTTGATAACCTTGTAAAATTCAACAAAAGAGAAGCAGTCAACAAAATTCCCCAAATCATGAAACCAACCAACACTTTATGAAAGCATTGTCAACAAGGTAAGAAAACAAATACCAGGTTAAAATCAAAGGAATATTCAACTACAAGACCACTGGAAATTGTGCATATTGATATAGCTAGACCAACTATAACAAAGGGATTAAAAGGTGAGAGATACTTTATGTTATTAGTTGATGATTATACAAGAATGACTACAGTTTTCTTTCTCAAGAACAAGTCAAAATCTTTTGAAAACTTCAATATCTACAAGGAAATGGTTGAAAATGAGATGGATTCAAGAATCGAATGCTTGAGATCTGATAATGGAGGAGAGTTCACTTCAAAGGAATTTATGGACTACTGCAGCAGTCATGGAATAAAAAGGCAATTCTTCGTTGCTAGGACATCTCAACATAATGGAGTTTTTGAAAGAAAGAACATGATAGTATAGGAAATCGCTCGAACAATGTTAATGGATTCCAAATTGACAAATATATTTTGGACACAAGCAGTGCATACAACAGTTCGAATTCAAAACAAAGTAATGCTCAGAAACAACACTGATAAAACTCCCTACGAGCTATGGAAAGGAAGACCAACAAATGTGAAGCACTTCAGAGTTTTTGGAAGCAAATGCTAGATCAAAAGAGAAGATGGAAGAATGAGAAATTTTGACTCTTGGGTGGACAAAGGAGTACTTGTTGGTTACTCAAGTACAAGGAAAGCATAGAAGTGTTACAATCTAAGATTGAACAAAGTTGTGGAAAGAATCAACGTAACAATTGATGAAACACGCACACCAGAATCAAAGGAAGAAGAAAACAAATCAATGGAACAAATATTCGAAGAAGAAGCATAAGATGAAGTAGAAGAGGAACATGAAGAGAATCCGACAGAAACAAAAGAGCAAGTTCAATAAGTATATCCAAAGACAACTAGCAAACGAGTACAGAAGAATCATCCTTCAGATCATATTATTGGAAACAAAGATGTAGGAGTTGAGACTAGAAGAAAAATCTGTTCACCAAAACAAACACACCTAGCACTCTTATCTACAATTGAACCAAATTGTTTTGAAGAAGCCAACATAGATGAATTTTGGAATAAGTCCATGGATGAAGAATTGGATCAAAAAGAGAAAAATGACACTTGGGAATTGGTTCCAAGACCAAAGAATAAGAATGTAATCGACACAAAATGGGTTTTTAGGAATAAATTAAATGAAGATGGACAAGTTACAAGGAACAAAGCTAGATTGGTATGTAAAGGACATGCATATATTGAAGGAATCGACTTTGAAGAGACATTTTCCCTAGTTTCCATAATGGAAGCAATTTTTTTTCTTTTAGCCTATGCATGCTCCAAAAATGTTAAAGTATATCAGATGGACGTAAAGTCATCTTTTCTGAATGGGGAAATTGAAGAAGAAGTCTACATTGAACAACCAGAAGGATTTTAGTTGTCAGAGAACGCAGATTATGTTTGTAAATTAAAGAAGGCCTTTTATGGTCTAAAACAGGATCCTAGAGCATGGTACTCTAGAATGGATAAGTATCTGCAGTAAGCAGGGTTTAGAAAAGGAAGTGCAGACAATAACCTCTACATCAAGGTAAGTCAAGGTAATATTTTATTAATTGAAGTTTATGTTGATGATATTATTTTTGGTAGTGATGATGACAGGTTAAGCTAGAAATTTTCAAAAGATATGCAGAATGAATTTGAAATGTCGTTACTTGGAGAACTATCCTTCTTTTTGGAATTTTAGATACGTCAAAGCAACCAAGGAATTTTTATTTCTCAAACCAAGTATATCAGAGAAATGCTAAAAAGGTTCGGTATGGAAGATTGCAAACCAGTTATCACTCCCATGCAAACCAATTGCAAGTTGAGAAAAGATGATGATAAAACTTCTACAGATCAGAGGCAATACAGGTCAATGATTGTCAGCCTACTATATGTGACAACATCTAGACTAGTTGTAATGCAGACAGTTGGACAGGTGGCACGCTTTCAAGAAGCACCAAAGGAATCATGTGTATTAGCAGTGAAGAGTATTTTCAGATATCTCAAAGGAATAGAAGAGTTTGAATTATTGTATCCAAAAGGAAAGGATCTATCACTTATTTCCTACAGAGAGGCATATTGGGCAGGTTGTATTGATGACCGATGAAGCACTAGTGGAGCAACGATCTACTTGGGTGAGTGTTTATTATCATGGATAAGTAAGAAACAATCATCAATATCTGTATCTACAGTTGAGGTAGAGTATATTGCAGAAACATCATGTTGTAAACATGTTCTTTGGATGAAACAAACTCCGACAGATATACAGGTTGAGTATGATGAGCCCATTCCAATCTATTGTGATAATACGAGTGCCATCAATATCTCTAAGAACTCGGTGATGCACTCCAAGACGAATAACATTCCAATCAAATATCACTTTATATGGGATCGGGTTGCAGAAAAGAACATCAGAGTTGAGTATGTGGGCAGAAAAGAACAAGTGGAAGACATCTTCAGAAAACCACTTCCACGGGAATCCTTTGAATATCTTCGACAGAGACTTCGAGTTATTTCTACTCCAAAATGAATGATTTTTTAATTCTTATCTTATGTCTCTTAGATTTACACGAGGAAGCACCATAAGAGGATAGTTCAGTCAGGGGGAGTAACCCCAGATGGAAAGATACCTTTTCCATTGATGAAAAAGGGGGAGTGTTTTATCAGATGCAGAGGACAGAGGTAGAGGACAGAGGCATGGTTCCAGGGGGGAGCAGATTTATCAGATACAGAGAATAGAGTCATGGTTCCAGGGGGATCATGAGTGATATGATTTAAATATTGCATAAGAGTGTTTCCATCAATTCCAAAAGGGGATATTGTTGATTAAGTTTGGTTGTCATTGATGTCAACCCTTGAAGAAATCCCCATAAAACAAGGTTTGGGTAATGGACACAATATTGTTTGATGTAAATATGACTCATTATTTTCTTTTCATGGTTGATAAGAAGTAAAAATGGATGAACTCCCAAGTGGTCCCCTTATGGTGAAAGACCTCATGGGAAGACACATTGCAGAGTGAGAGAACCCATTCTTATTTGAGGAATAATGAGATGAAGGACAGTGAATTTGTGAGTGAAACTATCCTAGATGGATATTTCTTGTCATGTTGTTTCCAGTGGTATGTGGAACATCACATAACTCCTCATGGTTAGAGGGTTATGACCATATGAACTTGGAGAACCCTCATGAGTCTTATAGAAGCCCCCAAGAGTCAAAGTGATTTGCAAAAAGAAATTATTTTAAATGAAGAAGCCCTAAAATAAGGAAAGTGTAAGTCTACATGAAGATATAAATAAGAGACAAATCTCACTCATAAAAAACACACTTTTACATATTGTATATATATTTTCTTGTTTAAAGCTTCTTGTAAATACTTGCAGATACATCTGAAGTGACGAATGTATGAGGTAGCATGAAGGGTTGACAGAGAAATTCTCGGAATTACAACAAAACCCTATTTTATGAGGTGTACGCGAGCTATCTGTGTACAAGGTGCACATATGCTGAGTTATACGTGGGTTGTATCTGTACAAGGTGCGTACATGCTGATTTACACGCAGGTTGTCTGTGTATAAGGTGCGTACATGTTGGTAAATCCATGGAAACTTGAAGAGATGAAGATGCATAGGTTCTATATTCTGAGATCAAGCTCCTAGGAAGATCTAAAGTGCTCAGATACATCAGATCCATCCATTGGTTCAAAAGGTATGTCGTATTTCTATGAATAGTTGGATTTTGATGTATGCATTAGGAATGGCAATGGATATTTGAGAATTCTCCCTAGAGAGACTAGTGACTACAAGGAATCTTTTGTATAAGTCAGATATATAGAAATACAATGCTAGTATATTTATCATTGATACTTCTTATTGAGGCACATCTTGCATTTCTTGGCATATGGCTAAGGGTATTTATGGTACATGGTTGAGAGCTTGTATTTTTGTAGTGGTTGATGTATTAAAAAGTTGAATATTAGAAAGGGTTTGATGACTAAGATAATGTGAGGGATATTATACTTGTTCATGATTACACATACCTATGACTAGAGAGATACATACTTGCCTTGAGTAAAGGTTATGTATGAGGATGCATGCATAGGATACAGTTATAGTCTAGATACAGTGACAGGTTATAGATCTATGTGAAAGAAGTTACAGAAGGTCGGAAGTTTTCAAGAAAAGGGAAACCCTAGTTTTCAGAAGGCATATGTAGGTTGCATAACAGATAGGGCATGTACATATGTGGGCTGCATAATATATAGGGTGCATACATACATCGTCTGCATCACTACATGTCACGTACATGTTGTATACTTGTAGATACATGTTCAGTTCGGGTACAGATTGATTACAGGGCAGTTATACAAATTGGATATAGGTCAGTGGTACATGTTGATACAGTTGTATAACAATATATCTCATAGTGACAGGTTGACAGTGGTTCCATCATTCTACTTTAGGGTGGCAGGACATGGCAAATACAGGTGGTTTTAGCCACCCTCCGGTTGTATCCAGAGAACTGGGGAGTTGGAGATTCCCTTAGGTTGTAGCATGAGAAACTAGGGGGTTGGAGCCTCCTTCTAGTTGCATCTAGAAAACAAAGGAAGTTGGTGCTTCCAATGAATGTAATTCTTCAAGACATATAATAAAAATCATTATGTGGTTTTCTCTCGATTTGGGTTTCCACGTAAAATACTGGTGTACTGTGTATGTGTGTGATTGTTCATTTCTTATTACACATTATTGGATAATAATTGTACATTTATATAACACTTGGTTTATTTGGACAAAAAGGATTACAATTGTGTTATTACTGATTCACCCCCGCTCTCAGTAATGCAACACCTGTGCATTTTAGTCATGATAGCAATGAGGAAAATGAAGAAAATTCTCAAGTAAGTGAAAGATCTTTTCCCTTATATCTCTCCTCATTTCAATTTATGAGATGAATCTATAAGCAAGAAGACTAGAAAGTTCTCAATAATAGAAATGGAGAATTTTCTGATGAGTCAGCTGAGGATGTCATTTGTGAAATGGAAGTTGTTCTAGCTCCGGAATTACAACCCCATAGTTACATTGATTTTCAAATCAAAGATGAATTGATGCATCATAATTTTGTACCATCAAGTTTTGATTCATTTCATTTTTTGAAGGAAAATGTTGCTAATATCTTAGAAGAAAGGACTGGTAAGCCTATAGAAAATAATGTATCCTCATTGGAATCATTGCATAATAAATTGCAACAATCTTCTCAGTTTCTCCAATATCCAATAGCTGATATGTTGGATAATATCTATAGCCAAAGTCCTTTTCCATTAGCTAACTATGAGCCTACAAACAGATATTATTAAATCTTGATCATGAAACCAACTTCATTGTCTTGTTCAACAAGAGTCTCATCACAAAGATCTTCTGAAAATTTGCAGTTAAATCAGAAGTTGTATGATGATATAGATAGCATATGTGCAATACCCAATTATGACCGTGAGTTTGTTGAATACTTTGAACACCAATAAATAGGTCATATTTATCATGATCCCATAGCTATCTATAGGGAGGAGTTTTTCATTTCAGAATTCCAGTCGATTTCCAGTGCCTCTTTTTTTTTTATGGTTCCAAAGCTCTCTATTGTGAAGATCAAGCTGACAATTAGCTTCTAGTTCCCTTTAAAGCTCTAGTTCTGAGTTTTTTAAAAAACAGTGAAAGAGTAGAGTTATTGGATTGAATGTTGGATTGGATTCATTGGCATTTTTCCATTACCCAATTGAGAAGTAATTTCAACAGTTTAGGGTAGGAGTGTGTGAAAAATATCGGTTTGGCGAGCATTCCTTTCAACAATTTTTCAATTTGATTTTCAGTTTGGTTTCAACTTTTCAACTTTAGAGTACACTTCAGATTTCAGAGTGAACTTGATTCAGTTAAGGTTTGGAGTAGAGTATCAGTTGATTTTTCAGTCACAGAGGTTTCATGACAGAGAAAGTTGCAGTTTTTGGGATCAGACCAACGGATCAGGCTACTTAGTCTATGGTTTTCTTGGCACCTCACAAGGAGAGCACCATACCCAATTGGAGCCATAGTTATAACCCTATATTTCATAGGATTAGATGGTGATTGAAATTTCTTCCTTCAGTGATTTTATGTGTTAAATGATATTTCATTCTGCAAATAATTTCCCAAGGGAGAAAAAATAGGCAGGGTCCACACAGTTAAATTGCACCCTAGGTGGATGAAAATAAGAATTACATTTTAACATAAAGTCTAAAAAAACAATTTTTTTTTCATGTGTCATTGGATGGCAGTTTTTCATGTAGCGCTTAATCATCGCGCTAATATTATCGACCGCATCAATTTTTATCCAGATTGTTGGTCCTCATCCTTTTTTGTACCCCCCCGAACTTTCTACCTTTAATGTTGGGGGGCGGGGGGGGTTCAAAAAGTCGTTTTCCCTCACCTTAGGCCCCCCTAACATAGTGGCTCCTCGTTATTTCAGACCCCCCCTCTAAAGTATACTTACCACCTAACCCCCCCTCTAAAATATCCCTAAACCACTACCCAATACCACTTACACCCCCCACTTACACCTTTCTTCCACTCACTTTACCGCCACTCCCCCGCCTATACTCCTCCTCTCCTTACACACCACCTGTCTTCCACACTCTCGATACCTCTCGCCCCTCGCATATACTTTCCTCCTCTCACTCCACAACACCTCTCCGCCTATACTTCTCCCTACTCGACATGTGTCCCCACGTCATCCTGTTCAGAACCAATTAAATTTTCCACATGACCGTTGGCTGTCAACTAACACATAACGATCCCATCTCTAACAAATATCCCTGCAACCATAAAACCCACATTTGTTCTTGTCACACTATTTGTTGACCGAGAATCCATGAAGATAGTTTCGACCTTGTTTCATATGTCAAAGGCATAAAGACACCTAGCAACTGAAGATCAACAATCAAACATTGATTCTAGATTCCAATTCCTTGTTTTACAAAAGTAGCCACAATCATCAATAAAGACCGATAGTAAAGCAGAAGACAAAGACAGATCATCAACAACCTCCATCAAATCATCATGCAGTTCGAGGATCCAAACATAATTCATCTACAAGCTCCAACCTCTGAGTCACTTGTAAGTTTATTTCATAGTGATTACATCTAAAGTTTATTTTTAGTCAATCAAATTAAACACCAGAAATATGAACAAATCCTAAAGATTCCTATATTTTTGTAATTAGATATACAATTAGATTAGATATATCCTGCTCATTTATGATAGTATCTTTGTAAATAAACTTATATATACTTCACATTTCGAAGTATGAGTTGTTGGGACATGTACATAGGATAGGATCAACATTGTAAAACAGCTCAGAGATCCCCCTTTGATTAATTTTTAGTAATACATATCTAATTATAGGATTCTCGTGTCACTTATGTTAGTGAAGTGCATCTTTATTTGTATATGTGTTTTCAATGGTGTTCAACTACTATCCATAACATTTGAATTATTCAACAGAAAATTAGGATCATAATTTGTTTAAATGTACAGTCTGCCTCTAGCTGTGAATAATTTCCATGTTTTCTAATAGAAGGTCAGTCCCAGAATTCTTGATTGCTCTGGTATAATCCTATATTCTCAAATTTTCTTTCACGTTATTCAACAATCTTAAGAATCCAAAAAAGTTCCTACCCTTCCCTGTAATGTTTCCTATAGAACCTCTCTTGATTGAACACAACCTCTTTGACTCTATTTTCCCAATGGCCCTTCTTCCCTGTGCCAACCAACATTTCAAAAAAAATAAACCCTACACTATCATAACTAGCCTAAAATTTCTAGCAAACAACGCTAAATCTTATAGAGAGATCCCTCTCCGAGTCTAGGAGAGATAGATCCCAAATTCCAAAGTGGTTTTTTAGTTACCTATGTCAACTTCTTCCTCGGCCTGAGAAATTACAGAGTTCTAACAAGCTCCATTTTTGGGTTTCGTTCCAAAGGATGAGATTGTTCACTGATTTTTCGAGGTTTAGTCTCGACAAGGATTCCATTATGAGCTCAAGAATGTTATCCTAATAACTATATGGACTTATCCCTAAAACCATATAAGAACAAATCAATTTCCCGTGGAAAAGGAGGAGGAAAGAGGTAGCAAAGACTTGGGCAAGGAAATTGGAAGGAGGCCATCTCTTCAGTCTACATCTTTGTAAGTTGTCATATTGCTTCTTTGATTAATAGAAGACATACTAGATGTTTTCCTCTATCCAATTATTCATATACGTTTATGTATTAATTGGTATATAATTAGTATAATCATGTGTTATGATATACTATTAGATCTATTATCAATCTATACATGATTTCTTTGATATTTGGGAGGTTTTCGTCTTCTTATGTGTAGCATCGAGCTACTAGGAATAAATAGGACCTTCATGAAAGGGATCAACCAAGAGCATGCAGAGACAACCTTTGAAAATAAGGTATATCTCCTCTTCATCCTAATCCTTATTTCTTTTCATGTATGAATCAGATCTAGAAACATCCTTAGTTTATGTATCTATTCCTATCTTAGTCACTGGTAGAACCTAAGGGAGCTCATCTCCTGCGGGGTACAAAATAGCTACAAGAGATTGGTGACCATACTAGGGAATGTTTTCTCCATGTATTAATCCCCTTAGATTGTTGAATTTTTTAATATTATTTCTAGAGATATCGACCCTTTTAATTTCTCTTGTTCCATCCCAATCATTTCCCCACTCTTTTTTTAGTCTATTTGAAGAAATCCATATCCAAGATCTATTAGATCTCATCTAGATCTCCCCTTTTTTTATTTCCCAGGTCTGGTCACCTTTTCCCTGTGTAAATAGAGTGAACAACCTCCTATTGGTCGCCCTTTATCTCTATAAGGGAGTGACCAACTATCCTCCTAGGTTAACCAGGGGTGACCACACCTTTCTAGTCGCCCTTTCTCCCTTCACAGGAAGCGATCGATCTCTCTATCTCCCTTTTTAGAGAGCGACCATTATATTGGGAAATAATTTTTGAAGGAATATCCTTCAAAAAACCCACTCATATCTTTCTTTTGTGGCCCTCTTCAACACTCCATATCCACCTTTGATCTGCCTTAGATTCCTTGCTATGAATTTTACAATTTTTGTGAATTTTTTTGCATTTTTCTTGAAAAGTTTTCCTCTCTTTCTGTATGCCACTCATGTGTCATCTTATTGAACTTATTGTTGAATTAGTCTAACCATAAATGTATGCCTTGACCTCCTCAAGTAGTCTACATATCCTTGGCATCTCTCTGAGAGATTGTTTGGAGAATTTTCTCTTTGATTATCTTCCCACTCTTGCTTTGATTGCTTTGAGTGTTCATTAATTTTCAGTCATTTGGAAGATTGTTTTCAGTTTTGAAGCCTTGAGTTTTGCGTGTTTCAATTTGGAATATTTTCTTTCTTCCTTCTTATCTACTTTTCATTGCATTACACATTGTATATTTAAAGAAAATAAATAGAAGGAATTCCTTTCAAATTGCATTTACTTGAAAAGAAAAAGAGAAAACATAATATTTTGTTGGAGTGTTTTCAAAAGTATCTTAGGAAAGTTGTTTGCTTTCAGATTGTGAAAAAATAATTTGGAATTGGTGTCCATTTCATTGAAAAGAAAATTAATATTTCATGTTGTTGAGTGCTTAGTTGTCATTATAAACAAGTAAATAAATCCCCTCCCTACTTTATCTAGCTTTCATAAAAAAAGAATTATTGCATTGCATCATTCTCTACACCTTTTTGGAGTTGAGTCCTTTAAACATCATGGAAAGATTGTATATTGGGGGTTCTTCTTGAAGTGTCATTGGTCTCATTAGGTCTTGATGATTTGTGAATCTTGAATTCATTCGAGGTCCTCAGGAGTTTACCGGTCCTCTTCTTTTCAATCCTCTAGAATAATTTCGGACTTGATATCCTTCCCATACATTCAATATCGACTGTCGACTACGAGTTGGTAACCCTAGTGGCCATAATCCTTAGGGTCCATACACAAGGTGACGATGAAGGGAAGTCTTGGTTGTACCTGGGTCATACGTTGGTCAAACTCACTCGCATTCCTTGGAGGGTAACCCATGGATAAACCATTGGGGAGATTGCACTAGGGTATAATTGCGTTAAGTAGGTCAAAAATGTAACTTATCCACCTACGCATCCCATCCCCTTCTCATGTGTTCCCGTGATGTTGGATTTCATCACCAACTAGTAAGTTCATTGTGATAAGTTATTGGTTTGTTTGGTTTTCTTCCTAGATTTTCTAGCGCTTGTTGTTTGTTTTCTTAGTGGACCTTACATCGCAAATTTAAATCTTCCTGGTCTCACGATTGGGTTACCGGTTTTGTTGTCTTCCACTCAAGTGAACGCAAATTATCCTAGTTATTCATATGTAAACAATCCACCCCGGGATCATCAACCTCATGTCGATCCTCCTCCTTCTTCACCCATAGGGTATTCTTCTTGTTCTTCCTCTTCACCCAGTGAAACATATACATATAGTAACTAGGTGGAAAAGAAGATGAAGAAACGAAAGATTAAGAAGAGGGAAAAAAAGAAAGAGGGAAAACTTCCAACCACTACAAGACATGTTAGAAGCGATCAACCAACCTTTGTGCATCATGATGGGAGTTTTTATGGTGTCATCAAGTATGAAAAGAAGAATCAGCCCAAATTCACTTGTAGGCTTTGCAAGGGTGATCACCTTCTCAAGGATTTCCCTATTATTCCCAAGATCGTAGAAGTGTGGTCTCGGGTTTCTTAATCCATGTCATCAGTCGTTCCAGGTCATGTTGGTGAAAACCCATCAACTAGTAATAAGGTTGGAAGTAAGAAGGGTAAAATCAATAATCCTTGTTGGTTATGCAAGGACATGCACCATACCTACCTGTGTCAACTAATAAATGAAGCTTTGTATCTATTAAACAAGATTTTTGGCAATCGACCGCAACCTCCCACAACTTCTTCCAACCCATAATTAGTTGATGAACTGGTCAATCTGGTTCCATGCCCATTTATTCCAGTTGATCAAGTGGTCAATTTGGTTTCATCCCTAGTTGACCAAATTGATAAAGTGGTCAATCTAATTTCGTCATCGGTCAGTCCCACTCTCCCCTTGAAGAGTGAAGCCAAAATGATGGATCCAATCCCATCATTGGTCGATCCCACTCTTCCATTGAAGAGTGAAACCCAAGTAGTTGATTGAGACCCCCATCAATCGATCCAAATCCTCCTTCGAAGAGTGAAGATCTCGCTCAGGTACAATTTTTTCCAAACTATGGGGCATTCCACCCGTTCCAATGGAACCCCCTCCAAGAAATGTGATTACCATTTATTGTAATTCTCTAACCAAACCTTGTCTTCCTTATTGCGTGCCTTTCCAAATAACTCTTAATGTTTTTGGTAGGAATATTCCTAACACTATAATAGACGAATGAGCTTTTGTTATCATCATATCCTCGAATTCTTGGCAAGCTCTTGGTTCACCTCATCTTGCGTCGATGACTGAGAATATGTTGGCTTTTAACAGAAGGGCCAGTCACCCTTTAGGGATCCTTCTTTAGTTTTTTGTTACTTTGGGGGGAAGAATGGTCTACATCAATGTGATGGGAGTCCACGACCCCTTGGAGTTTAACTTTCTCCTTGGGTGAGACTATGATTACGCCATGAAATTTTTTTTGTCCACCCTCATTCAAGCGATGTATTTCCCTCACAATGGAATTATTATTACTGATAGCACCATGATTTTTGTAGTTAGAGTTAGAGTTTTGGCCAAAACAAATTCAGAGTCATGCCTTGATTTTGGAAAAAGTCAAGACTTTCCTAGATGATTCAAAGTTTATGAGGTCAATGTCCAAATAAACAATGGTTTGAAATTATCAAGTAAAGGGTTTGGCCATAAGTTGGTTAAAAGGGTGTAAGGTTCGTCATGTTTAAATTGTAAAGGTCTACTTTCTAAAGTCTCGAGTCATGTCAAAAAGTTGGAAATTATATACCAAGGTCGAATCAAGTGGTTAGGATAAATGTCATGTCAAAAAATATTATGGGTCATAATTACCTAATAATGAAGTCAAAAAAGTAAACAATCATGGCACTCCATATCATGTGTACCATTGCACACTTAAAAAGAGTACCCGCTATGCAAGTTCACATTGCAAATCTCTAACTTGCCTTAAAACAACTTGTCGCTATGGATTTTTCATCACTTTTTATAATTTCATTCCTTATCCATTCAAGAATAAATATTGGTCACCCTTCAAGTTTGTCTATCACCTTCAAGACCTGTTTGCCATTTATATGTTTTTCAATAAGCTTTGAAGCCTTTTTCTATGTAAATACTGTGTGCTCCCAGTTGGTACATAAATTTTCTACTCTGTTTTTTTCACACACCCTCCATTGCTTTAAATCATTGTTCAATAGATTTCCTTGGAACCCATTGCAAATTAGCTTCTGGAATGAGTTTGTTTTTCACACAGTCAACCTTCTTTATTCTGAGCTAAATTCTTATTACCTACTCTTGTGCCAAGTTTTGCATCATTGTTTGTCACCTACGCCGATATTTTTGTTGTGCTAAAGTTTATCGTTGTTGTTTACTGTTGCATCGAGATTTTCCACTACGATGAATTTTTCCTTTATTGTTTACTATTGCACCAAGTTTTCCGCTGCGCCAAATTTTATATCATTAATTTGTTTTCTGCAAAAAGTTTCCTATTGCTACCTTTTCTTGTGCACCGTGCAAAATTTACTATTCTCATTCCCTGCACAGAGGGGCTATTACAATCTATTGTTACTTACCTGAAATTGACATATATCAACATTATGACAACTACTCAAAGTAAATGAAAATATTCAAGGAGTGGGAAAGTTGTGAGGTTTGAACCATAGGATTTCAAGTTAGTAAACGCATACCTGACAATCAGAGTGTCTTTTGAACATGTCGAATGCATAAGATTCTATGAAAATATTCAAGGGTATAATGCGTAGCTAACTAAGAAAATCTCCCTTTACTTTACTAGTGTCAGTGCAACTATTACAGAGACCACTTTTCAAGTGTCAAAGGAAACCATATCAGCTGCAACGGAGATCTCTATGCAGGGAGAAAAATGTTTTAAAGGTATTCCATTAGATACTTCATGTTATATTGATTTTATCAAACATGAATATAGACATCAGAAAATTGGAGCTAGGATTCCCAGTGAGTATCTTCTGGAATATTTTGAGAAACTTTTGAAGATAATCTGAAAGTACTTTACGTGTGAGGGAAGATTAGACAAGGTGCATCAAGACCACATTAGGCTTCTGATGCATTTCACAGGGGAAATTCCTTTAAAATTACCTTTTTTCCTATGTAGAATCCTGGGAAATATGGAAGATAGTGTCCAAGCCAAAGCTGACCAGCCATAGAACAACCTATTCCATTTTTCCTTGATTAAGATGTTGGTGTTTTAGGACCTCAGAAATTTAAGAAGGGACTAGAATTCCTTCCTGATTTCAACAAAAATTTCCAGAGACCCTAACAGATATATTCCCTTATCTGCCGAGAAATCAACACTTCATAGTTCAAAGGTAAGAGACGGAGGTTTTTTTGAAAGGAGAAAAGGAAAAGTAATTGAAGATTCATCACTCAGTCAACCAACATTTAAGAAAATAAGAAAACTAAGATTCACTGATGAAACTAAGGAGACTCAAGCTCCTAGTAAACCATGCACCAAGTCCTCTGCCAAGAGATTTCCCTTACCCATAGTTCAGCCAGAGTTTGTTGAATGTGAAACACAGGATATTGATGAAAAGAAAGTGGAACCAGGTGAAGAAGATGTAAACATCAACGAGGTGAAACAATAATTAAATAAATATCAACATGTTATATCCCAATTGTATCAGGAAAATTGAGAATTGAGGAGGAAGCTAAGAGAAATAATTCCTGAAACACAAGCAACACATAGTAAAGAAGGTCAGAGATCGCTTACCTCACCAACAGGAGGAGAAAAGAATATAAAGTGGCTGAAAATGCAGCTCAGAGAAGCTCAAGATGAGATCATTAAACTCAGGGAGGAAAAAAGAATATCAGAAGAAGAAATCATGGAAAATTTCAAGAAATGAAGACCAACTATTGACGGTGCATGTGAATCTCTCTCTGACTCTCAGTCAAAATTAAAAAGGAATGCGGCTTTGTTGAGACATGTGAGGAGTTTAAGAGACACAATTTGTCATTAATAAGGGAAAACAGAGCCTTACAATTACAAGTGAGTTTGGAAACGAAGCTATAGACAAACTGAATGATCCCATCCTTTGCTACCAACTGGATTTTCACGAGAAACCTCAACATGAAGATCTATCGCAGAAAATCATTGTGCATATTTTGCATCCAACATTTGCACAACAAAAACCAGAATTTACTGCGCAACAGTGATAGTGTTGTCCAACAATACACATGGAGATTCATCATAACCGTATGGTTTAAATTTTCTTAAGAATTTATGATTCTAAATAACATTTCGTATAGGTTATGATTTCCAAATTGGCTTTCCTATTTTTGGTAATTTTTGTAGAGGTTTTTGTTCTCTTTGAAAAAAACCAGATCCATAACTCTAGGAGATAGTATTTCGACTCCTAGAAGCTAAGCGTAGCTTTATTTTTCTATATATATGGACTATTTTGATGTAAAAAATGGGGCGCACGGGCAAAAGTAGAGACATTTTGGTCCTCAATGTAATTTTCTGAATCTAAAGAAATACAAATGCAGAAGTCATGAATTCCTTAAGAAAAAGATTCTAATGGTGGTGATCGGAAGATTGTACTCTTCTTTGTATGTATTCCTTATGTACTTATTTTCATCTGCACATTTCTTCTCTTTAAATCATTAAATTAAAAGTCCATAATTCATCTAATGGTGCTCTAGACTTAGCTGATTTAAATTATGTCTATCTTCTCAACTAAGGTTGGAATTCATCCTTTGTGGTGCTTTGATCCTGTTGTATGTTTCTTTTCCTATTTCACCCTACATGATCAAATTAAACATTGAAGTTCATCACCTTATTTATCCTTTGTTACTCTAAGGGTTTCTATCTACCAAAAATTGTTTTCTTTGGTTTCACGGGTTGACTCCATAACCCTAGAAATATTTTGTCAGCAGACCTTGAAAAATTACCTTAAAATTCTAAATATAGCCATCATTTTAGAGCAACCTATCTATCAAATATCAAGTCTCAGAGAGAGCCCTATATAGATTGGAAAGGCTAGTTTCCATTCTTAAAGTTGGCTTTTAGGTTACCTTTGTAGATTGTTTCTTCAACCCAACAATTTACTCAGTGTTAACAATGACCATCGATCAAATTTCATTTGTTGGTCCTAATTTGGCTACCAACAATCAGTCTTCCCTGAATGGTCCTTATATGCCAACTTCATCTACCCCGTCACATGATAATTATGTGGAAACCTATCCCATGCATTCAAATCCAAATGAGAAAGAATATCTCCATTCTTCTGACTTAGATACGATAGTTGACAAGGTGATCTCTTTGATAGGGATTTTAGAGATTTATCTCCCTACCCCTATCGCTCTCCTTGACATGTATTCCTTCTAGAGTGTTGTTCTTTCATCTAGAGAAGATATCTTTGAAGCCATGATCGAGGTCTGTCCCTTGAAATGAATTCCTTCTAGAGTATTATCCTCTTGGAATCCATGATCAAGATGATAACTATGAGCATGGTTCCCATTTCTATGTCAAGCTTGTTAAAAAATGAAACAAAGGTCTGGGGATCCAACCCAGCAAAGATCATATTTTATTTTTTATTTCAAGCTCATTAAAAAATGAAACGGATCGTCGATCATAGGTCTTTTTCTGTGTCAAGCTCGTTAAAAAAATGAAACATACCCTTATGAGCATAGTTATTTTATTGTGTCAAGATCGTTAAAAAATGAAACAATCGCCTCTCCCATTGAGTTGAGTCTTCTATTACAACTCATCATTGAATCTTCATTCCATCCACCTCGATCAATTGATCCTTTTTCTTCCTCCCTGTCTAGTGAAAATTTTTCCTATTAGTAACCAGGAGTCTATTGGGTATAGAAATTGGCGATAGGAGAACAATCAGTGAATGGAACGAAGCTTGGGGGGCATGTCTCCAGCCTTTGATCATCATTCTGGATTTAAGCCGCTATCTTCTCAAGATGGGGGAAAAGTACCAACCACCAACCTTTGGAATTTACATTGGGAAGTGTTGAGAACAATTATTTTTTGGTTTTAAGCTCATTAAAACAATGAAACTAGTTCTGAGCATAGTTTTCCTAGTTTCAAGCCTGCGAAAAATGAAACCTACCCAAGCATAGTTTTACTTTGTTTCAAGCATGTGTAAAAATGAAACCAATCTCGATCTTAGTCTTTGTTCTTTATCGTTCTTGTAAATACATGAGAATAGGTTACCGATCTTAGTCTTTTTTCTTTCTCGTGCTCGCAAAGACATGAGAATATGTTACCAAGTATACTTTTATCACTTTTTCGGACTCGTAAAAGATATACGAAAAAGGAAGTTTTGGAGTTTTCTTTAAGCTCTTTTTAGACTCTTTAGATAAGAAAAGATTGATGAGTAAGCTTGTCTTTTCACACTCGTTATATGTATTTGAAAATATGCCCACCTGGTATATGTTTACCCTTTTCAGGCCCGATGGACTAATTACAAAAAATAACCTCATTATGGAGAACTATTTAAGCTCTTTTCGAACACTTCAAAAAATGAAAAGATTGTTGAGTGATCTTGTAGTCTTTCATGCTCGTTAAAGTGAATTAGAAAGAACATCTTATGAGAGGTAGTTTATCTCTTTTTCATTCTCATCATACTATTTATGAAAATTGAACACCCTATCCATTGTGGTTAGGAGAGGTTTCCTATGTATTGTTTTATACTTTTCCAGACTGTGTAGACTAACATTACGAAAAATTTCATTATGGAGTCTTATTTATGACCTTTTCAAAATATCTAAACATGAAAAGACCATTGATTTTACCTTCTTTGGACTCATAAAACCAAACATTGAAGGAACCATCTAGGACCGAACCCATCCTTCTTCAATTTAAATAAAAATATGTCGAGGGATTCATTTCCAGATGAGTTATATCGAGCATTTTTTATCCTCCTCAACCTCGTAAAACTAAAAAGAGGTGCTCACAACTCATGGTGGGGAATTTTTAGAGGGTTTTTCTGTCTTTTTATCTTCATAATCTTGTAGTAATTACTACTTTGAGTCTCCCTTGAACAATGCACATGTTCTATCATCGTATATAACTGTCGGGTCATCCATTCTTTCTCATTGACCACCATTTGCATCGTATGTCATGTTCCCCTAATAGGTCCATGACCATTATTATGGTATTCATCTGAGTTAATGTTGTTGATTCAAGTTATTTTTCTTGCATACGTATTCAAGGGAATTTTACATGTGTTGGCCACCTACAGTTCCTTTCAGCCTGTTTATCCCGACCATCCCTATGTCAATTGTGCTCCATTATTATGATTTTCACACCATATATATTTACATGTTTCATGTCGATTTATGGGGGATACATCAAGGCCCTCCTTTTACAGATTTCACCTTGTTGAATTGAGCTCATTATCCACGATTAAAATCTAGAAACCCATAAATACCCTGGGACATTTAGACATCATTGGAATCTCTCCTTGCATTTAAACAATGGGTTTACATCATTGGATCCTATTGAATGAATCTATGAGTGTTCAACGTCAACTCCTTTATTCACACTTTCTAGATTGTATTATGTATCTTGGGTTCCATAATCATCATTGGTGGATTCCCTCACATATGTTAATGGTATACATTAATGACCAGTAGTCAAACATTTTCTACCATGATCGACTTTAACTCATTTATTGACATGTTGTATATTCATACAATTTGGATCAAGGACTAATACCTTGGGATAATATCACACTCCTGTTAAAGGATATTATTTCCCAAGTTGTGATGGAGAATATTCATGAGCACTTCACAAATTTATTATTTATTGAGTCATCTCACTGATTTATATGATGTGACATAGATCCACATTTGTACTTGGTCATGGCTATGATTTCACTTGCGTGTTGCATGGATACACATTGTATACTTCTGTGGCCATGATCGAGTCATGATTTGTTCTTGATGGATCCATAGTGTATTATGTTGTTTCCATCATCCCCTTACTTGTGTCATGCATGGATATGCATTATATTTATGGAATATGTTCTCTTGTCTTTCTTACCGAACATGGGTATGCCTGCCTCGAGGATATTTTTCTACAGGACTGACGATTATTTTGTCCAAGCTTCTTTGCCCAAAGCTCTGCAACTTGATTTATAAATTATTTCGGCCATTAGACACCTCCTCCGACCTCACACTTTAGGGGGAATATATTATAAATTTATTGGTCACCTAATCATTAGGTCATTATCACCTAAATATCACCTAATCACTAGGTCATTATCCTCTAGAAACCCCTCATTTTAACCCTTAAAACTTGCCAATTTTTCCATGGGTTTTCAGTTGAGCTTCTTCTTGGTAACCCCTTGCCTTCATTAAAGGAGTGACCAGAAAAGGATGGTCACAACCTATGGCTTGACAAAGGGAGATCAGTCACTCTGTCTATGTGTCTAGGGAGCGACCAGGTCTAGAAGCTCCATTTTTTTGTTTTGTTCCAAAGGATGAGATTTTCCACTGATGTTTTGGGGTTTAGTCTCAATAAGACTTCCATTATGAGCCCACGAATATTATCCTAATAACTATATGGCCTTATCCCTAAATCCATATAAGAAAAATTCATTTCCCATGGAAAAGGAGGAGGAAATATCTAGCAAAGTTACTCTGGCGATTTGGTTGCAAGACTTGGGTAAGGATGTTGGAAGGAGGCCATCTCTTTAGTCTACATGTTTGTAAGTTTTAATATTTATTCTTTGATTAATAGAAGAGAAACTGGATGTTTCCCTCTATCCAATTGTTCATATAAGTTTATGTATTCATTGGTAGAAAATTAGTATAATTATGTGTTATGATATACTATTAGATATTTTGTCAATCCATGCATTATTTCTTTGATCTTTGGGAGTTTTTTGTCTTCCTATGTGTAGTGTCAAGATACTAGGAAAAAAGAGGACCTTCATGAAAGGGATCATCCAGGAGTGTGCACGGACAACCTTCGAAAATAAGGTAGATATCCTCTTCATCCTAATCCCTGGTTATTTTCATGTATGAATTAGATCTAGGAACATCCTTACTTTATGTCTCTATTCTTGTCTTAGGCATTGGTAGAACCCAAGGGAGATCAACTTCTACAGGGTAAAAAATCCATACAAGAATGAGTACTTTGAAGAATTCGGGGGCACTCTCCTTAGTGGTTGTTGTCTTCCTGATGTATATGTTGTGACATAAATCCACATTGTATTTTTTTGTGGCTATAATATCATTGATGACATGGATCCACCATGTATTCTTTCATGTCCATCGTCTTTTATTTCATGTCATGTATCCATGGTGTTTTGTTTAAGCGGTCATGCTTTGATACTCTTCAAATTATAGGTATTTATACCTTGGGGATGGCCTATACATTTATTTATCCTTGGTATTTTATTGTAGTTACTCTTTGGACTTCACACCTCTTTTATCTCTCCTCATGTTGCCTCACATTGGTGACATTGTTCTATAATGTGTTTCAACCATACATTCCTTTCTTGAATTCACACATTAGGGGGAATATTTTATAGCCTTAAATTCCACCCTATGGTGTTAAGGGGAACTTAGCAGAAGATGATTGTTGAGACACAACCCTCAACTCATGATTCAACTAGTTTTGAAGGGTGTCTCTAGTCATACATGGAAAAACCATTACTAGTCTCTAGTCATCTATATGACAACCCATGACTAGTCACTAGTAAAAAATGTGCAACCCACAACATCCCTTGTAGCCTTCTCAATTAGCATAGTTTCAAAGAGGTAAGTGATGGATTAGTTGGTTCTTCATGGAATGATCCTTGAAACTCATAGAAATTGAGTCTCCATTGGTTTCTATAAGATCTAAAATATCTCCCAAGCCTCTTTGAAAAATACATATATAGAAGGTCAATCTTGAGTATGGGAGGAAGAATCATTCACAAAGTTTTCTACCAAAATTTAGAGGTTATTCTCCATTCTACATCAATTGTAGTCAGGTTTCCTAGATTGGTTGAAAATATGAGTAGGAGAAAGGAGGAATGAATCCACGCCTTGAGGTAAATGATATTGATTTATTTCTTTCATTTTGATATATAGATCATTGGATTTCCCCTTTCATATTGTTCATGTTCAATGATATATGTCAGATCCGATTTATTAATTCATAGATCATGAAATATTTAGATGAATTTTGATTTCCTAATGCTAAAGAGAATTCATAGATTGCTATTGTTTGTCTCTTATGTGTAGGTAGCATGTTGAAGGATCTTGGAGTTGGATCTCTAAGACTACACTAGCTGAGGACATGCGAGGAAGACCTTCAAAGGAAAAGGTATGCCTCTTTACTATCTCTTATCATAAAATAAGAAACATATTGTTTAGATCTAAGGAAGTAAATAGAAGTGTAGCTCACTATCTATCTAGAATCAATAGGAAGATACTAGAGAGATATTACTATCCATCAGTGAGATTTTTTCCATAACAGTATGGATAATAAATTACATGCAAATAATTTCATAAAAGATGATTGATATTTCTTAGAACACATAATTTGTGAAGACAAGTTGTGAAATTTTTCCTCAAGTGACACTTAGAATTATATATACACCAATGCAATGGTAGGATTATGTCGAAGCGAGTTATGATTGATATATTATTGTGGATCAATACATCTTACCATTGAACAAATGAGACCAATGGAAATCAATATGATTTTAGTATTTAGTGTTAAAGGAAATTTGAGTGAATCTTGAAACTTGATTGTATTATCTCTACTTTAATCCCTAGTATAATTTATGCTTAATGTAGATATAATATATGTCTATGGCCAAGCGATGTATATCTGAAATGTATTTCTAAGTTTAAATAATAATATGTGATGCTAAATGCTAAGGGGACACGGACAAAGATTAGGGATAAATTAATCCACAAGAGAGGTCAGGGTCTAGGATAATGTGTAAGAGAGGTGTCCAAGGGAGAATTACCCAAGTCTATTAACTCCACCCACATTCCTAAATTTTATTATCATTATGTATTAAAATTATATTTATGATTGAGTGTTCCCCAAGCCAATCATTGAATTCATGTAAGAGAGTGGGTGTGAGAAGTCACATCCCATAGTTATTGGGAGGATAGAGGTTGAGTACGATTAGCTTGGAGGAGTGTGTGAGTCAATCAAGTAAGCCAAAGAGAGGAAACTCGTATGGGAAGCGATAGTAGTTTTAGTCAATCAATGTTTTTGCATGAACAAGAAGTAGAGAGAAAAAAAAGAGATCTTGGAGTTGGAACAACCATGGAGAATGAATTATGGAGAATGTTGGAGCATTTTCAAAGTGTTTCATAGATGAATATTGAAGATTCAAGTTTTCAAGCCTGAAGAGTGAACTCCCATGTGAGTTGTACTATAACAACAAGTGTTTTCTTTTGTTTTTGTTGGTAGTTTTCCTAGTAGTGAGTTCCCTTGAAATCCCAGTAGAGATATTCCTATTTAACTATGCTAGAGATACCTTGATAAATAAATGGGATTCCTGAGGGAATGATATCAGTGAAGGGGTACATTAATTGGGTTGGGTAGGTTGAAAGGAAGAGATCTGGTGGAAAATAAAGAGAGTTGTAGGAGAATACTAGTGGGTTGTGGGTTTTTTGAGTTGTTAGTGGACAATGAGAGACTACCCTTTTTTGTGGATTACTATTCCCATATCAGAGATGACTTGTTGTTGATATTTGGAACAATGGGTATATGGTTGGATGGAACATCCATCCCAAGTAGCTGGTTGCACAACTGAATTAAAAGATAAGTGTTTTATCTATTCATGTGTTGTATTTATGAGTTAAATTGTTGTGCATGAACTCTGTGTATAAAAAGGATTTATATGTTGTTGTATTTGATTTTACTAGTTGCATTTCATATTCATTTTAGAATTTTGTAGATGTATCAATTTAATGGTATCAAGCAATAGCTAAATTGAGTTGTAATTCATAGTTGGAAGCTATAATAATTTTAGTTAGCATAAATTTTAATTTTTATGAGTATTCCATATGTAATGGACCTCAGTTGGGGTGGGGTATGTTACCTTATGCTATAAGAGCTTTTGGTTCAAACAATGTGACTGTATAGGCCAAGAACCAGAGCTAATTGGTGAAATTTGTTGTTAGAGATTTCAGTTTGTGTGGATTTGGGGAAAAAAACAATGGAAAATTAGAGAGAAATCCCCAATTTCATGAGAAAAAATTGAGATTAAATGACTCAAATTTTTTTGATAGGTTTAATGGCATGAATCTGCAGAGTTGCAGAGTTAAATTTGACCTAAAAGGTTGAAATTCACGTGTTAATGGTCGATGTAGCGCTAGGTAGATTTTAAAGAATCAATGATCGATATCACGTTCAATATTGATATGAAAGGACTAGATTCATTTTGATAGATTTAAACATTTATAAGGATTTTAGAGGTTTCCAAGGTCTAGAAAATTGATGGCCGAGATTCATTTTTTACTGTTTCAAAAATGGATCAAATCAACGGTCTAGATTCATTTTCTGTCATTGGGAGGTTGGGGCCAATCAATGTGTTGGATTACTGAGAGGGTGGTGAATCAGTAATAGAGAAATTTAAACATTTTCAACCATATAATGCAAGTGTTATATCAGTGTAGCATTATCATTAAATAATTGCAGAGTAAATGGACAAATGAGAAATCATACACATACACAGTACACCAGGGTTTTTACTTGGAAATCCAAAGTGGGAGAAAACCACAGAATTCTTTTTATTATATGTATTGAAGAATTACATTCATTGGAAGCACCAACTTCCTTTGTTTTCTAGCTGCAACTGGAAGGAGACTCCAACCCCCTAATTTCTCAGGCTACAACCTGAGGGAAGATTCAACTCCCCAATTCTCTAGCTACAACCAGAAGGAGGCTATGACCCCCTATGTTCTCTAGCTACAACCAGAAGGTGGCTACAACCACCTATCCTTGCCCCGTCCAACCTCCCTGATGTAGAAGTAGAATGATGGAACCATTGTCACACTATCACTGTGAGGTATACTGTTGCAAACATGTACCAATCAACCTGTAACAACCTGTACCAATAACCTATGCTAGCATGTACCATACATCAACCTGTAACTCAAATTTTACCATAAAAAAATGCATCAACCATGCACCAAAAATGTACAAATAACCTGTCCAAACAACCCGTAATCAACCTGTACCATAAACAAGTGCATCAACCATGCACCAACCTATACCTCAACTTGTACCATCAACGAGTGCATCAACCATGCACCACATATGTACCAATAATGCATCAAATACACATCAACTATGACTCATCAATATGTACCAACATCATAAAGTATACACCTCATGTATGTTCCAACTCATCAACTACTTGTCTCAACATTGTACCTCAACCATACACCAAGTACATATACC
>ML795806.1:37490-59225 GCA_009831015.1 Picea engelmannii
CTGTGTGCAAAGAAAACAACAAGTGGGAGAATGTTGGGTATGTGTTATATTCTTTGCACGAGTAGTAGTGTCTGAGCGCCTGCGCCGGGCGCGCAGGGGGGTAAGAGGGGGGGCCGCTAGGCCCCCCCTCGGGGGGTGCAGGGAGGCGGAGCCCCCCACGCGGGGGTTCGGGGGCAGCGCCCCCGAATTTTTTTTTTTTTTGGGCCAACATATTTTCGCCAGTTTCCGGCCGACATATTTTCGGGACCACATGATATTAGGTGGTTTTCGGCACATGGTTTTTTGCCGATGGTTTTCTAGTTCCAGTTAAGGAATTAGGGTTTTGGACTAATCCAGGTCATTGGGTTAGGTTTTTGGATGCCGCTGGCTCCTATATGTATATTGTATTGTAAACAATGTAAAACAAGTGTATCAATATAATATATGCTGGTTTTCCCGGTTTGGGTTTCCAGGTGAAAAAATCTTTGTGTAATGTTTGTATTTGCCATTGTATCTTTTCTGTTCTTTTCTGAATATCAGTTTGCAGTAGATATTGTACAAGGTTAGAATTTACAATTTTCCTGTCGCACTTTTCCTGCCGCACTTTGCATGCCACACTTTTTCTGCTACAATTTTCTCTATCAACAATAGCTTCCCAAATAACCTTTCACAAAAATAGATATCAATGATATTCAAGTGTGATTGAATGAGAGAGCCTTGCCTCTTATTTATAATTTCATGTAGAATCCCACTTTCCTTATTTTAGGAAGTTCTCCATTAACTTTATTATTTAAATAATTTCTTTTGCAAACACTTTGACTTTTTGGGGCTTCTAGATGAATCATGAGGGTTCTCCAACTTCACATGGCCATAACTCTCTAACCGTGAGGAGTTACATGACGTTCCACATACCACTGGAAATATCATGACATGTACTATCCATCTAGAATAGTCTTACCTAAAAATATATCAAAACTCATACCATTATCCATAAAACAAACTTGGGTCCATTACCCAAACCTTTTTTCTACCGGAATTCTCTACCAAACTTTCTTCAAGGGTTGACATCAATGGAAACTAACCCAATTAATCAACAATCTCCCCCTTTGGAATTGATAGAAACCCTTTGATGCAATACTAAATTCATAGCACTCATGCTCCCCCTGTTATCATCTCTCCCCCTAGAACCATGCCTCTGTGCTCTTTCTCCAAGTAATTTTATCTTTGCATTTGATAAATATCTCCCCCTTTTTCATCAATGGAAAAGGTATATTTCCATCTAGGGTTGCTCCCCCTAATTGAAATCTTCTTGAAACTAATCTCCCAAACTAAACTGTCCTCTTTATGGTGCTTCCTTGTGTAAATCTAAGACATATAAAATAAGCATTCAAAAGCATTCATTTTGGAGTATAAATTACTTTGATTCTCTAGAGAAGATACTCAAAGGATTCTGTTGGAAGCAGTTTTGTAAATATATCTGCCACTTGTTATTTTCTTCCCACATATTCAACTCTGATGTTCTTCTCTGCAACTTGTTCTCGTAGAAAGTGATACTTGATTGAAATTTTCTTTGTCTTGGAGTGCATCACTGGGTTCTTTTAGATACTGATGGCGCTTGTATTATCACAATAGATTGGAATGGGATCATCATACTCAACCTGTATATCTATCGTAGTTTTCTTCATCCATAGAACCTGTGTACAACATGATGTTGTTGCAATATACTCTGCCTCGACTGTAGATAAGGATATTGATGATTGTTTCTTTCTTAACCATGATATTAAACACTCACCCAAGTAGAACATTGTTCCACTGGTGTTTCATTGTTCATCAATGCAACCTTCCCAATTTCCATCTGTGTAGGCAATAAGTGATAGATCCTTTCTTGTTGGATACCATAATACAAAATTTTGTGCTCCTTTGAGATATCTGAAAATCCTCTTCATTGATAACACTTGTGATTCCTTTGGTTCTTCTTGAAATCGTGCCACATGTCTAACTTCTTGCATTACATATGGTTTTGATGGTATCACATATAGTAAACTACCAATCATTGACATATATTGCCTTTGGTATGTAGACTTTGAATCATCATCTTTTCTCAACTTGCAATTGGTTTGATTAGGAGTGGTAATTGGTTTGCAATATTCCATTCCAAATCTCTTTAGCATTTCTATGATATACTTAGTTTGATAAATACAAATTCCTCGGTAGATTTGATGTAAATGAAGACCCAGAAAGAAGGATAGTTCTCCAAGTAATGAAATTTCAAATTCATTCTGCATATTCTTTGCAAATTTTTGGCTTAACCTGTCATCAATACTTCCAAAAATAATATCATCAACATAAACTTCAATTAATAAAATGCTATCTTGAGTTAGCTTGATGTAGAGGTTGTTGTCTTCACTTGTTTTTTTGAAGCCTTCCCGTTGTAGATATTTATCCAGTCTAGTGTACCATGCTCTAGGAGCCTGTTTTAGACCATACAAGGCCTTCTTCAATTTACACACATAATATGCGTTCTTTGACAACTTAAATCCTTCTAGTTGTTAAATGTAGAATTCTTCTTCAAGTTCCCCATTCCGAAACGTTGATTTCACGTCCATATGATACACTTTAATATTCTTGGAGCATGCATAAGATGGGAGAAATAGGATTTATTCCATTCTGGCAACTGGAAAAAATGTCTCTTCAAAGTTGATTCCTTCAACCTGCGTGTATCCTTTACACACCAATCTATCTTTGTTCCTTGTAACATGTCCATCTTCATTTAATTTATTTCTGAATACCCACTTTGTGTGAATCACATTCTTATTCTTTGGTCTTGGAACCAATTTCCAAGTGTCATTCTTCTCTATTTGATCCAATTCTTCATCCATGACCTTATTCCAAAATTCATCCTTGTTGGCCTCCTCAAAATTATTTGGTTCAATTGTAAATGAGAGTGCTAGGTGGAGTTTGTTCTGGTGAATGAATTCTTCTTCTAGTCTCAACCCGTGCATCCTTGTTTCCGATAATCTGATCTGAAGGATGATTCTTCTGTACTCATTTGCTAGGTGTCTTTGGAGGCACTTGCTGAAATTTCTCTTCTAATTCTATTTGATCCTCTTCATCTTCCCCTTCTACTTCTTCTTCTTCATAAAGTTGTTCCATTGAGTCATTTTCTTCTTCCTTTAATTCTCATCCACCCATTTCATCAATTGTTACATTTATGCTTTCCACAACTTTGTTCAAACTAAAATTGTAACACTTGTATGCTTTCCTTGTACTTGAGTAACCAACAAGTACTCATTTGTCCATATAAGAGTCAAACTTTCCCATTCTACCATCTTCTCTTCTGATGTAGCATTTGCTTCCAAATACTCTGAAGTGTTTCACATTTGTTGGTATTCCTTTCCATAGCTCGTAGGGAGTTTTGTCAGTAGTGTTTCTAAGCATTACTCTGTTTTGAATGTGAACCGATGTATGCACTACATGTGTCCAAAAGATATCTATCAATTTGGAATCCATTAACATTTTTCGAGCCATTTCCTGTGTTGTCCTATTCTTTCTTTCAACAACTCCATTTTGTTGAGGTGTCCTAGCAACGAAGAATTTCCTTTTTATTTCGTGCATGTTGCAGTATTCCATAAATTCATTTGAAGTGAACTCTCCTTCACTATCAGATCTCAAACATTTGATTTTTGAATCCATTTCATTTTCAACCATTTCCTTGTAGACCTTGAAGTTTTCAAAAGATTATGACTTATTCTTGAGAAAGAAAACTCTAGTCATTCTTGTATAATCATCAACTAATAACATAAAGTATTTCTCACCTTTTAAACCCTTTGTTGTAGTTCGTCCAACTAGATCAGTATGCACAATTTCCAGTGGTCTTGTCATTGAATATTCTTTTGATTTAAACTTGGTCTTTGTTTGCTTTCCTTGTTGACAATGCTTGTATAAAGTGTTGGTTGGTCTCGTAATCTAGGGAATTTCTCTAATTGCTTCCTTTTTTATGACTTTGACAAGGTTATCAAAGTGTATGTGACCCATTCTTCTGTGTCATAGCCAAATTTCATTTTTCTTTCCTAGACAACACTTTTCATTTCCAATTTCACTTAGTACACATATGTTTCTTGAAGTTCTTGCAATTGTTGCAATCAATTTTCATGAACCTTCTTTTCTTATCTTTCACTTTTGTGAATCAAAAGTAGCTTTATGACCTTGGTCACACATTTGACTCACACTTGTAAGATTATGTTTCATATCTTCTACTAGTAGAACATTTTTTTCCTTGGTATTCTTGTTTCCAATTCTGACTGTGCTTTTTCCAGTTATTTTAGTTGAATCGTCATTTCCGAAGGAGACTAATCCATCTCTTTCATTTATTAATGTAAGAAACATTTATTTATCACATTTCATGTGTTTTGAAAAACCATTGTCAACATACCAACCATGTTTCTTCTACTTATCTTGTAGAGAGAGTGTGCATTCTTCATTGCTATATTGATTTTGATTTCTTATCCAAGTTCTCTTATGAGGTTCTTGTCTATGACTGTTGTTGTTCTGTTGTGGTTCTCCAGGAGGAACTGTCATTCTGCAATATTTGGCCATGTGTCCAAATTGGTTACACTTGTAACATTCCACTTCAATCCTCAATGATTCAAACATGTTGTAACTTATTCTCTGTGTTTCACTAGGCCTTCTTGGATAACCCTTTTGTAAATGACTTTCAAAGTTGTTTATGTTCTTGTTGTTAGCTCTGTAATTCATAGATTTATGTTCTAAATTCTTACATGCATAACACAAACAAACAAATATATTTTTATTCTTGGGAGTTGAAGATCTTCTGAATGCTTATTCTTCCCGAGGCCTATCTGTCAGTTGTTGATTCTGAAATCTGAATCTTCTTGGTGGAGGAGTGTCCCTATAATCTTCCTTGTAGATCTTTCTATCCCCTTTGATTGTTTCTGCATGGATTTTCAGATCTATTTCTTTTTTTGTTGTTTTGGATCTTGATCCCTTTTCCGTCTGATTGTATCCAAGTCCTAACTTGTCATGATGAGGTTTTTGACTGTTGATAATGTCATGCAAAACTTTTGAGTTTTTTTTCATATTTTTCTTTTGAAGATCTTTTCTTAATGTGACAATATCTGCTTCCAAATTTCCAATGATCCTATCTCTTTCTTCTAGTTGTTCTTTGAGTGCTTCTTCAATTCTTTTATCTTCTTCTATTTGAACCTTCAAATTTGTGAACATTTCTTCTAGTTTCTAAGTGTCTTCTTTCTTTTCTAGTTCCGCTTGTAGCTTATTGTTTTTCTTATTCTCTCTTCTTATAACTTCTATGGAACACAACAATTATTCTTGGTAGTCAACTTCTTCCTCTTCATATTATTCTTCAGCCTCTTCATATTCTTTTTTGGTGTCTTCTTTGTCAAAGTCTCGTAATGCCATGAATAGAACTCTTTATGTCTCACTATCAATGACTTCATCTTCCTCCGATGAGGAGATGTATTCTTTGGTGCATAAGTTTTTCTTGAAATATTTCTTTGTGGTTCTTTTTCCTTTGTATGTGTGTTTTCTATTTTAGTAATCTTCATCATTCCTCTTATTTTTATTATGAGGAAATTTTTAGAAAAATGACCAATACCATCACAATTAAAACAAATCAATGGAAACTTATCTTTATATCTTTTGTTGGTTCCCTTATTCAATATTCTAACAAAGTTGGCCATTTCTTCATCATCTTCTGAGATGTCACTGCTACTGCTATGTTCTTTTTATTTTTCCTTTCCCTTTTTCTTTGGCCTTCTGGATGCTTTCAAAGTTGCTTCTTTTATATCTGGATTTTCCTGTTTAGTTCTTATTTCATATGCTATGAAGATTCCATGTAGTTCATTCATGTTTATTGAGTCTAGATCTTATTTTTCTTCTAGTGTTGATATATTAGGATCAAATCTTATAGGAAGAGATATTAGTACCTTTTGAACAATTACAGATTCTTTAATTTCTTCTCTCAATCCTATGATTTCATTTATTGTTTCATGGACTCATAAGAAGATGCAATATTCTCATCTTCCTTCATCTTTAGTTGTTCGAATTGACCTCTGTAAGTTTGAAGCTTTATTGCTTTGAATTTTGAATCTCCTTCATAAATATTTTGGAGCTTGTCCCAAATATCTTTAGTGGATTTACAATGTATAACTTTGGTGTATACTGATTCACAAAGACCATTCAGAAGTGAATTTGTGTCTTTGGAATTATTTTTCCCGAATTTCATTGCTTTTTCATTTGTTGGCGGAACTGTTGTTTCTTTGTATCCATCTACAATTGACTGCCAAATTTCAAATCCATATGCCTGTATATATGTTTTCATCCTTCTGCTCCAAAATGCATACTTTTGTCCTTCAAATTGTGGTATTCCATTTTTATACATATTGTTGGTCTCCATGGTCTACCTTTCAGTGGTTAAACTGATTTTTGAAGGAACCTGCTCTGATACCAATTGTTGGATTACTGAGACGGGGGGTGAATCAAAAATAGAGAATTTTAAACCTTTTCAACCATATAATGCAAGTGATATATCTGTGTATCATTATCATCCAATAATTGTAGAGTAAATGAACAAATGAGCAATCATACACATACACTGTACATCAGTGTTTTTACATGGAAACCCAAAGAGAGAGAAAACCACAGAATGATTTTTCTTGTATGTCTTGAAGAATTACATTCATTGGAAAAACCAACTTCCTTTGTTTTCTAGCTGCAACTGGAAGGAGGATCCAACCCCCTAATTTCTCAAGCTACAACCTGAGGGAAGCTCCAACTCCCCAATTCTTTGGCTGCAACTAAAAGGAGGATATGACCCCCTATGTTGTTTGGATACAACCGGAAGGTGGCTACAACCACCTTTCCTTGCCTCATTGAACAATCCTGACATATAAGTAGAATGATGGAACCACTGTCACACTATCACTGTGAGATATATTGGTGTAAACTTGTACCATTCAAACTGTAATCAAACTATAACAACTTGTACCAATAACTTGTGCCAACATGTACCATACATCAACCTGTACCTCAACTTGTACCATAAACAAATGCATCAACTATGCACCAAACCTGTACAAATAACCTGTCACAATAACTTGTCCAAACAACCTGCAATCAACATGTACCATAAACAAGTGCATCAACCATGCACCAACCTGTACCTCAACTTGTACCATCAATGAGTGCATCAAACATGCACCAAATATGTACCAATCATGCATAAAATACACATCAAATATGACTCATGAATATGTACCAACTTCATAAAGTATACAACTCATGTATGTGCAAAATCATCAACTACTTGTTTAAACCATGCACCTCAACCATACACCAAGTAAATATACCAATATAACCATCAAAATTTCTCTAGAAATACATCACACTATCCATAACAAAATATCATAAAACCTTACATCAAACTATGTGCCACAACCTCATTTTTATGTAGCCTCAAGCTAAACCAACAACTTCAGCAACACATCACAACCAAAAGACCAATACCCATACGCCTCATACCAACAACAAAATACCAATTGTATCCCTCAACAAATCTAATATATGAAACAATACTGAACATCCAATACCATATCAAGAGATAAACCCTAGCTCACAAAACATACCTCAAACCATATGTGCCATATCTCTCATAAATAGACCCCAACCATATTGTTGCTGCGATTTTTCTGGCGCACTTTTTTTGTCGTGAATTTTCTGCCATGATTTTTCTGTTGCACTTTTTTTGTCGCACTTTTACTACCGCGATTTTTCTACCGCACTTTTTCTTCCGCGATTTTTCTTCCTTACTTTTTCTACCGCACTTTTTCTGCCGCAATTTTCCTGCCACACTTTTTCTGCTACAATTTCCTCTATCAATAATACCTTCCCAAATAACCTTTCAAAAAAATAGATATTCAATAATATTCAAGTGTGATTAAATGAGAGATACTTGCCGCTTATTTATACTTTCATGTAGCATCCCACTTTCCTTATTTTAGTGAGTTCTCCATTAAATTTATTATTTAAATAGTTTCTTTTGCAAACCCTTTGACTTTTTGGAGCTTCTAGATGACTCATGAGGGTTCTCCAACTTCACATGGCCATAACTCTCTAACTGTGAGGAGTTATGTGACATTCCACATACCACCAAACATTTCATGGCATGTACTATCCATATAGAATAGTCTTACCTGAAAATATAGCAAAACTCATACCATTATCCATCATACAAACTTGGGTCCATTACCCAAACCTTTGTGCTACCAAAATTCGCTACTGGACATTCTTCAAGGGTTGACATCAATGGAAACTAACCCAATTAATCAACACAATGGCCACGATTCAATTTTGGGGGTTTTTGAAGTGGAGAATATCGATGGTCTAAATCAATTTTCATAGGTTAAAAAGGGGATATGATCTATGGTCAAGATCATCTTGGCTTGGATATCAATGGTCCTAATTTATTGGGGATTTGATAAAAACATTTCTAAGTGTTGGAGTTGTCTAAGATAATTTTTCAATGACTGATGATTGAGTGTTTCATTCACCAATGGAAATCGCGGACGAACAATGATCGGTTCATATTATTTAGCAAAGTATTTCAACCAAGAAAGAGAAATTTTCAATGGTCGGAGGTCGACCGATTTAGTGAGGTGTCAGTTTCTCTAAGAGAAATGGTCAATCACCGATAAAGGAAGGAGGGTGATGATGTGTCATGTCATGTCAACATCCACATTTCATGCTACATCAACCAAGTTGGAATCTTAGGATGACATGTCATGCCACATCAACATTCACATGTCATGTCATGTCGAAAGTTTCCACGTTAGCCAAGAAATTGCCAATGGACGATGATTGGGTTAGCCAAATTGGAGAAGTGTTTTCATTAGTCAACAAGAATGGTCAATGTTCGATGGTTAGTTTGGTAGAATTGACAGAGTGTTTCATTCACCAATGAAAATATTTTATGTCCAATGGATGATGGTTGGGTCGATTACTTTAGAGATGTGTTCCAAAGTGGTTTCAATAGATTCTTCAAAGGTCGATGGAAGATGATCAAGCGTCTGGGAGATTCATGAGAAAGTTTTTTTTTCTAAAGGAAAGTGTCAATCATCGATAAACTATGGAGTTCAAATCAATGAATCATATCTCACCCAATTTTGAGATCAATGACTCATATTTAAGGGTTTTTATAGCAGTAAAACAATCAATTTTCTATGATTTGTTCAGGATTTTGAAGGTCTTGAACTTATGGGGTAGTTTTGAGGCCCTAAATGACGTTTTTAGACAATCAAAACCCACGACAATAGACTGCACAAAGTCACATTCTATTTTTGTAGCTAAAATAAAAGAACTCGGAGAGAGTTATCCAATGTGATGCTTCGAGCGCAAAACAAATCTCGTATGAGAAATTTATAGCTAAAACAATAAGGGTAAAATTTCGGCACCAATTTACTTCTAGAGGGAATAAATACTTTCTTAAGCATAGAAAAGATTCCACAGTGCCACATATTAGATATCATTTTCAAGATTAACTGCGTAGATTAATTCATTAATGTATGACCCATATCCATGAGTGTTAGTCGCAACTGACCAATAATTCTCATGATTTGAATAGTCCACTTAGCACTCATTGCATCAGGTGATGCTCACAGGGGTGAAGAAGTGGGATTGAAACTAAAAAAGAGAATCGCATAGCATTAATCATCATTTTCGGGGCTTGCACCCGGTAACCAAGACTTCCCACGTGGTGACCCATCCCAAGATGCCTCTGGCTCAAGTGCGCTTAACTGTGAAATGAAAACTCCATAGCTAAGCGCGCTTGATCCAGAGGCGTCTTGGGATGGGTGACCACCTAGGAAGTCTTGGTTACTGGGTGCAAGCCCTGGAAGTGATGATTGATGCTATGCGATTCATTTCGTTGGTTTCAATCCCACTTCTTCAACCCTGTGAGCATCACCCGATGAAATGAGTGCTAAGTGGACTATTCAAATCATGATAATTATTAGTCATTTGCGACTAATACTCATGGATATGGGTCATACATAAATGACTTAATCTACGCAGTTAATCCCAAAAATGATATCTAATATGTTGCACTGTGGAAGCCCCTCTATGCTTAAATAATAAGAGTGAAGGGATCTCTAACTGGATAGTTCATAAGGCACAATACTTGCTAAGGTTTTGCAAATGGGGTAGCAAGCTAAGTGAGCTTGATTGTGGGTAAAACTCCAAAGTTAAGCATGCTTGAGCCAAGGGTGTCTTAGGATGGATGACCACATGGGAAGTCTTCGTTACTAGGTGCAAGCCCCGGAAGTGATTATTGATGTCATGTGATTCATTTTGTTGGTTTCAATCCCATTTCTTCACCCTTTTGAGCATCACCCGATGCAATAAGTGCTAAGTGGACTATTCAAATCATGAGAACTATTGGTCAGTTGCGACTAATACTCATGGATATGGGTCATACATTAATCACTTACTCTATGCAGTTAATCCCGAAAATGATATCTAAAATACTTGCTTATTAGTATTTTTGAGACTTAGGAGTAGTTTATGAAAAGCTTGTGAAAAATGAAGACAACCATGTATCCATATTTGGAATTTGGGTATGTAAAATGTGAAGGAAGAGAAATAAGGCACCTGCATCAAACAAAGATAAATTGGGAAAAATAGTCAAAAGTTCTTTGGACCATAAATTTCATCTTGGAGATTGCATTTGAGTAAAAAAATATTTTCCGAAAAGATAGTGAGGAGGAGAAGACATCTTTCAACCTAGAATTTTGAATTGGGCACTAAAATTTCTTAGAAAGTAATAAATCATTTATGTAGTAGTAAATGAGTGGAAAATTGCAACATGATAATGTTGTAACTTTTAGCTTAGAACTCGGAATGAGGCATGATTATAGTCATTGGAGAGTTGTTTAAGATAATAATGTGTCTAAGGAATTAGATTTTGAAATTAGTGCATTGTTTCCTTCATAATTTGGGATGAATAATAATCTATATTCTAATTGATGAAATATTTTATGTTATGTATGTGCTAACAATAATTATTACACACACTTTCTTGTAGAACTAAAGGAACAAGAAAACAATTATGGTTCTTATATGAGGGTTGGAGTTATGGAGGAACTACAATGGTATTATAGACATGAAGAGGAGCTAAGAGGTCTACATGTCAATATAGGAAAAATAGAGACAAAATCTAATGGAAGGAGAGGCAGACATGACCCTGTGACTATGAGGAGCCTACATAGGGAAGTGCATAGTTATAGAGAAGATAATGAGAGGTTTATGATGGCTCAAGAAGAGATAATTTAGAGTCTGAATATGTTGCATAAGAAATTTAACAAATACTTTGGAACCAAGCAAGAATTTAGTGATAGAAAAGTGTCATCATCCATATCCCATAGCAAAAGGGAGGATTATGGGAATGACAAGAAGTAAACAAGCATGAGTAGGTTCCATAATTCTCTAAGGAAATCCACCAGAATATCTCATGCAAGTTCATGGATAGAGAATATCCCAAGTGTTTCTCCTGTCAGGAGGTAGAGAAGAAGGCCTAAGGAAGGCATATTGCAAGGTGAACTTAGGAAAAATAAGCCACCAAATTTTAATGGTGAGCACATAAAGGGAGAATAGGCCAATACCTGGTTGTTATAAATGAAGAAATATTTCCAACTACATGATTACCCCTCAAGGATAGAAGCTATAATTTCAACCAACCACTTGCAAGGAAATGAAACCATGCGATGAGATCAACTTAAGAAAGTCGAGCACCTCAATGAGAAGAGGATCTCATGGAGGCAGTTCAAAGGATACTTATAATAAAAATATTTTTCTGAGCATTATTGTGAAAGAAAGATGAATGCGTTCTTGGAACTCAAGTTGAAAAGCATTACAATGGATGGATATGAGAAGATATTCTTTGAGCTATTGAAGTACGTCAACTTTTTAAAGGATGAAAAAGTAAAAATCCAATGGTTTCTAAGAGGGTTACCTTCTTTATATAGTGACAATATTCAATATGATAACCCCAATACTTTGGAGGAGCCATAAGAAGAGTAAACCATCTTTATGAGCAAAGAAGAGGGAGGCATGTCTTCCAAAAGACCCGGAATGAAAAGATGAAAGGTAAAAATGATCAAAGATAGAAATGTTTTAAGTCACTCTTTTTCAATAACAAATACTAAGAAAATTAGCAAGGTCAATCAACCGAAAATGAGCACAAGACTGTAAATTCATTTGGGAAGAGGCCAAGGAAATAACTCGTGAAATGTTGGAGATGCAAGGGAAATCACTTATATAGGGACTACCCTCACAAAGGATAAATAGTGAGGACTTTCCACAACATTCAAGAGGCTGAAACAATGGAATACATGGGAGGAAACATGTCAAGGATTTTTGTAGCCTTGGACAACAACCAAGAAAAATATCAATATGTTGATGTTTTTGGTAGCATTGGACATGAAATTCCACATAGGCATGTGTTTTTCATGTGAAATTTATCGAAAATATTCCAATATTAACTTTACTTTAGTATAAAGGAAATAATTAAAGTAAAATTGTATTTATTAATGAATTGTGTTATTTAAGGACATGATTAGCATGCAACATGTAATCTAAATCTTAAGTGAGTGTGAGAAGTAATCTCAACCATAGATCACTTTGGATATTAGAAAAATATTTTAACTCATAATCATAAAAGAAAGGTTGGGGTAAAGGAGAAACCCCTTTTGATCAGAGGTTGAGGTTGAGAGACTTGGTGAGAGACCAAGGTTGAGGATAGAAAAGAAGGAATTTTTCTAGTGTGAGGAGTGTATGAGAAAAGAAGGACTTTTTCTTACACTAGAGTGAGGAGATCTCACTAGTTTGGTGAATAGAGTTCATCCAAGTATTGATGATAGGGATAGATTACAAAAGATTGTGATTCAAGATATCTATAGGTGGAGAAGGACTTTCATCTAGAGATCATACAGGTCAAAAAGGAGAGAGAGTAGAAGAAACAATAGGTGGGTTTACGAGGATAGAATCCATAGGGAAGAGCAGAGTCATACAGATCTTGTCATATGGGATTTCCATACATATCAACAGATCGTACTTTAGACAATCGCAGATATCTGTGGGCCATAGAAGGGAAATTCACGGATGTCCATGAGTCACAGGAAGGAAATTCATGGATTTCTTGGGAAACATGAAAGAACAGGGCATATAACAGCAAAGGTTTTTCTCTGTTTGTATACAGTGTAAAATTATCTTAGTGGTTCATTTTCCATTTTACGGGAGCCATGATTTGACCTTAATAAAATCATCATTGAACTGGTTTTCCCTTCATGGTTTTTCTAGGGGTTTACCCAAAAATATTGATGTTTATGTGTGCTTGATTTGGTTTCATTGTTTATTCTTCTGTTGCATGTTTAGTTGATTACTCAGCTATGATTTTAGTAGATAAAGTGATTTTGTTTGAACTAACTGTTGGGTGTTGAGTAGAGTGGTAAAATATCAACATGGTATTAGTGCATACCAAGGGTTGAATACACTCAAGAATAATTTCAACATGGTATGAGAGTTGAGGCTTTGAAGGAAAGAAGGAGCCCAGTCTCTGAAGGGAGGAAACTAAGAGGACAAATATTATCAGGTAAATAACTAGTAGGGGAAATAAAAATACACATTTTTAGGGAAAAAATAGTACTGGGAAGAACAAGTGTTTTTGCAGATATACAGATGCATCCACGATTCACAATGTAGAAACTTGTGGACATATATGATTTATAAAAGGACAAGTCATGGATATCCATGGGTCAAATAAGGACAAGTCGCAGATAGGTCGTACAAGACAACACAAGGTAGTTCCAACAGAGGGTTATCATATTAGATGTTGAATATGGTGAACAAATTGAAGATTGAGGATGAGTTAGAAGGGGAAACAAACTTTCAGGCTTAGAAGGAAAGGATTCCTCTTCTATTGGAGGAGATTGACCTAAAAGAGTATGTTGAGGATATGGTTGCAAATCCTACTGATCCATAGGAATTGGAAGTTCACAAGAAGAAGGAAGTGAAGGCCAAGAGGGTGTTTCTAGAATCAGTGAAGGATCACTTGATTTTACACATTGATGAGAAGATATCTGCCATGGAAATCTATGATGCTTTGGTGAGTCTATACCAAAACAAGAATATAGGCAGGTTGGTAAATTTGAAGCACCGAATTCAAGTTGTTAGGATGTCGAGTGAGGACAAGGTTGCAAATTATCTTATGAATATTACACAGATTCGAGATTATATTTCAAATATTGGTGAGACAATGCATGATGTTGAATTGGTGAATGTAGCATTGAGAGGTCTTCCCAAGTCTTGGGAACCTTTTGTGCAAGGGATTTGTGTAGGAGAGACAATGTCATGGTTTGATAGACTATGGACTGATTATATTCAAGAGGAGAATCAGTTAGAGTCCAAGGATGGTTTGAAGAGGATCCATGATGAGAAATTTTCTCTTTCCAGCCAAGAAAGGAAGGGTAAGTTCAGGAAGATTTGTAGTGAAGAGTCGACCGCTCAATATGGAAAGAAGAAGAAGGACATGAGCAAAGGCATGTTCTTTGCATGTCACAATTTTTGACATTATGCAGGGAAATTTTCACATAGGAAGAAGGGGGAAATGAAATGAATTTAGATGTAACTCCATCAAAAAATACTCAATTCAAGGAGTTTTGCAAGAAGTTTGAACAAACATAGTTCTTACTTATTTCCTAGAATTCCTTGTGAACTATATCTGATAGTGCATGGTTGATATATAGTGGAGCCACATGTGATATGTAAGGAGTGTAAGAGATGTTATTCATAGAGTATGAATCAGAGATGCATGTGGACTTTGGTACGGGGACCAAGCATGCAGTGAAGGGATTTGGAATGGTACCATTCCATATGGAGTCAGGAGGCACATTGAGGGTGCGGGATGTGTTATGGGTGTCATAACTCAAGAGGAGTGTGATCTTAGTCTCAGTGATTGGGAAGAAGGTATTTGATGTATAATTACAGGATGGAAAGGTGTCTATCATTCCCATAGGATATAACTCAGACAAAGAAACTATATTTAAAGTAAAAGAGAGAAACTTGTATAGGATAAATGGCCATCCTATGAGATCAATTTCCAACAACATGGTGATAGAGAATAAGGAGAAGGTATCTTCAAAGGTTGAGTAGATCAGAGGGAGACAACCTTCAAATTCAGGTGGGAAGGAGCATACTTCCAAGTCAGTCAAGAATGAGTCATGGTACGATATGGCCATGCAGGATGCTCAGGAGCATGAGACTTCTAGGAGAATGTTCAGAGGCAGTGAGTCTTCATAGACAGGTCAGAACATCATGGAAGGGATAACTTCTATGTCAAAGGGAGTATCCAATTGAGTATATTAGAGAGAAGGAATGGTAGAGGATCTAGTAGTGAAGATAGAGATAAATCTAGGTGGGAGAAGAACCTTCCTCACTAAGAGGGAGTGTTGATGTTTTTGGTAGCATCGGACATGTACTTCTACATATGCATGTGTTTTTCATATGGAAGTTGTCAAAACTATTCCAGTACTTTAGTTAAAAGGAATTAATTAAAGTAAAATTGTATTTATTAGTGAATTTAGTTATTTAAGGACATTCTTAGAATGAAACATGTAATCTAAATATTAAGTGAATGTGAGAAGTAATCTCAACCATAGATCACTTTCGAGATTATAAAAAGATTGTAGCTCGTGATTATAAAAGTAAGGATGGGATAAAGGAGAAATAATTTTTTATGAGAGGTCGATGTCGAGAGACTTGGTGAGAGACCAAGCTTAAGGATAGTAAAGGAATTTTGCTAGTGTGAGGAGTGTAGGAACAAAGAAGGACTTTTGCTTACACTAGAGTGAGGAGATATCACTGGTTGGGTGAAGAGATTTAATCCAAGTATTGACGAGAGGGTTGGATCACAAAGGATTGTGATTCAATATCTTGATAGGTGGAGACATAATTTCATATAGAGGTCATACAGGTGAAGAATGGGAGAAAGCAGAAGTAGCCACAGTTGGGTTTCATAGGAAAAAAGCGATAGGGAACAGTAGAGTCATATGGAGATTTCCGTTCGATCTTTCCATACATATATGTGGGTCATATTGTAATATTCCTTAGTCGAACCCAAATGTAAATATAATCCAAGTATATTTAACCTAGAGAGTTGTTTAGACATCATTTTTGTAATACACCTTTCATGGCATGGTGTGCGCATATACTGCGTAGTAAAGGGATGTAATGCACACATTTCTGAATACCACATACAGTAACTAAGGTGTGCGCAACCCTAAAGATAGAGGATACAACGTGCAGTAATTAAGTGCATCCAATATTAAGGTCAGGGAACCTTTGTGTATAAAATATGCATTATAGGCTGGTTAGTCAGTATTATAAGCCGGAATGCTTATGTTTTGGTATTAGGCCGAAATGCCTAGATGTCAAGGGCTAATGCGCCTACTTTGTACATGACTCATGATTAATATAAAATACATCACTGCACATAGACCGACCACGATAAAAGAGATAGGGGACTAAACTTCACCAGTTAGGGAAAGGGAGGGCCAAAAGTCAAGGGAATATTATATTAATATTCTAGAACATAAAGTATGGATAATTTTATCCTAAGTTCTAAAGTTGGGGACAAGTGGACAAAAGTAACTTCCAATATGACAAGTGTCAATTTGGGGACATGCATTCATATCGTGGGGAAACTTAGCTCAGGGGGGATTATTCAGGAGAGAGACCTTAAGAGAGAAAAGAAAATAGAGGGGGGGAACCATCGGACAGACCATCATTTCTGACAGAGAGTGCATAGTGATTCCAAAAAAAACACACTTAGTTATCCAGTCAATGACTCCATGACCATTTCACTCATACATTATGTTATCCTTGAGACAGCCATTCCACCTTTTCGAAACCTGTTTCCCCATCCCTTTTGGTTGGTGTACCTGGTTAGCTTGGACCAGGATTGAAGAAGTAGGTTGTCAGGCCCGTGAGCAGTTCTCTGGGTGAGAGAATTGTTGGGGATTGATTTCCGTTGGTGCTAAACTATAGCTATAGCACTCTGAGACTTTCGGTCTGACCTGTTGCTAAAGCCCTAGAAGGGAAGTGGGGCAGTCGAGGGATTGTTGAAAAGAGAAGGGGCAGACTTCCTTGGGTGGGACAGGCATGTGGGGAATGAGAGGTTGTAGGTTGTTAGTTGAGTGAGCACCTGAGACTGAGTCTTTCCTGTTGTCCATGATCCTTAGCCTGGATAGGAATCCCTTTACCCTGGGTGGAGTTTAGTCCCAGCTCGGGGGTGATTCACTGTTGAGAGTGATGAACAATGTAATCTATGGCTAGGAGGTTCATGGACGGTCTGTAAGAAGTTGGTGACAAATTTTCTAAGATAAGTACCAATTGTATGATATATGGATATGCTATTTTGTTATTTACATGCCCATGTTATGATTTTATCATATATGTGACTATGAATGCTTGTGTGCTTATGGGTAATTTTCTGTAAATGATGCATATCAGTAATTACTGTTATTTGTAATATAAAAGTCGTGTTACAAATAGTAATTGTTTGTTTATGTTAGATGGAAAGCTTTCGCGATCGTTTTGTATGTATATGTTTTAGTTGGATGCAATCTAAAGAGTAAATTTAGGTGGCATTGCTTAGTTGACTATTGGGTATGCTACTGTATGTTTTGTAGTATGGGAACGAAAGATGTTCCCTAGAGTAGCATGGCCTGATGGTTGGGAATGTTACCGATTGGCATCAAAGAATGAGTGGTTTCTCTTGAGTGGCGTACCCCGGCCTCAGGATGGTCAAGGGGGTCATTACAGTATGGTATCAGAGCCTCAGTTAAACACTGATCTTGGATGGACCAGAAGGGTGCAATCGAAGTGAATATTCATAGAAAAGTAACTTCGAAGTGACCAGAATTAGATTCATAGAGTGTCCTTGGAAAAGGTTGGCGTACTGGTGTGTGTGGTAAATTTAGCATCGCACGGGAAACCGTGGCATGATAGTGTGCATGGTAAATTGTGGCGTCGCATGGAAGATTATTATGTGTAGATGCACACGTTGAAATTATCCTTGTGCGGTAAGCACACACATAGTAAGGTGCACATGGGGTGCGCAAGTATTTCTTAACGCAGAGGAGCTTTGTTGGTACGTGCATAAGTACGAGTATAAGTTGTTTCGCGACAATGTATTCAGTAGTGTGCACATATATTTGAGCGCGAAGGAATATGTTAAACTTGACATGGTGCATGCATAGGATGAAAAATCATGTGGAATATCGGTGTGCAGTATCAAAACTATGCACAGTGGATATTGGTGCACAATGCCAGAATTCTGCGCGTAAGTAGTCGATACGATGAAGAAGAAACGTGTAGTAGATTTAGGTGCACGGAGAAGTGTTTACCTTGTAATATTGCTATGCACGATAATATAAATGAACATGTCAAGTTAATGCGCGCTAAGTCGCTTGGAAGGCGAGGAGTGTGAGTTTAAATTGCATAATAATAAAAGAAAAATAAACACATAACTACATTGAAGCATTAATTAAAAAGAATTCTGAATTTTAATTTCTTCTAATTTAGACAGATGAAAATAAAATATAAGATTACAAAAAAAAAAAAGATATATTATAGAAGAAAACAAGGGTCATAACATCACCAAATAGAAATTGTAATAAAACAGTCTAAAATCTGCTTCTGTATTTATATAATCATATTAATCACAAAATTACAAAAGGGTGATGACAACAGTTAGCTTGTTGTAAAAAGGGTCGTTGAAGAACAAGCCTATCATCTCCGGTACTCTTTACCTCCGCTACCGGTTGTTCAAAACTCGTTGAGACATGCTATCTTAGTTGAAGACTTACTTCAGCTTAGTGATATCTGCCTTTAAAGAGGATCCTAACAAGACCGGTTGATTTTCTCCAACACTTCTGGTAGCTTTAACCGTATATTCCTCCTTCTTATGTTGTTTACTTCTTTTCTTCTTAGCGGCTGGCCTATTGATGACTAAATCATTTATAGTGGGATTCAACCTGACTTCCAATCGCAAGTCTATAACCAGCTATGTGTGGAACTTAGTTTCTAGAAGGTGTGCAAGGACCCTTTCCTCCTTATTCACAGGAAAGCCTAGCATGTTTCTCGAATAACCAGTCTCACTCGACTTAGATTTGTCCATGTATCTCAGGTTGGGGATATCGAAATGTGTCTTTACAGAGAGAAGGAAGTCGAGCATCTTGAATATTACTACAGTTATGGATACGCAGATATCTTCATACTTGGGGAGTGGTAATTATAGATCTCCATTTATGAAGCGCAGATAGATTACGTACAAGAGAGTTGGGTTGCCATGCTCGGCCAATCCATTTCAAATGATTAGCTTTTGAGTTCATTACATGGCAGTGTTTAGCTGACGTCACATGGCTGTGAAGTACCGAACAAATGGAGCAGGGTGATCTGACTAGGCATCACCCACTCCACAAGTGGTGGATTTGACATGTTGAGACATGTAATACCGCGTCTTGGAAAAAGTGGTTTCAACAAAACCACCTTCCTGCGCAAGTGTATCTCGGAAGGCACTATGCGTCAACATTCTCGAGACTTGGGTCTTATCTAGAATTGTCGTGGTGATAACACCAGGAAACCAGGAGTGATAATGTTGATGTGTATGTTGAATCGAAATGGTGCATATTCTCATGAATTGTTGATTGGTTAGTCTGATTAGTTTTGATGGCTGGACATTTTGCAGAATTAACAACAACTCGGACATGACAGACCAGTGCAGAGTCCATAGGAATGGAAGAGGCACAGAGGAATTATAGTCATCCAGAGAAGAGTAGAGGGATGGCTGTCCATTTGGGCATGGAAGGAACGAACTCCAATGGACATGGAGAACAAAGGAATGAAGATATGAATATGGTTGAGACCATTAAGAATTTGCAGAAGGATGTCCAAAGCCATAAAGCTGATAACGAAAGGCTTATGAAAGCCAAAGAGCAACAGGATGACTTCAACATGAAGCTATTGGAAGGTTTGAACAGAATAGAGAAGAAATTGGTTAAGGAGAGTAACTCAATTAGATCTGAGAATCACAAATCTTCATAAGAGAAGGGAGAAGTAAACAATGATAGTAGACATCACCATCATCCCCATAGAAATTCCCATAAGAGAGTAGGAAACATCTCAAGTCTATCCCCTATCAGAAGGTATAAGAAATCTGGGAAGGATGAGCCACGAGGATAAATGAACAAAATCAAACCTCCTACATTTGATGGTGAGCACAAGAAGGATGAAGATGTCGAAACATGGTTGCTAGGCATGAGGAAGTATTTTCAATTTCATAATTATTCTTCTTATGCTAAAGGTAGAATCGTTATCTATCAACTCAAAGGAAAGGCCTCCATGTGGTGGGATCAACTTGTGAAGGTACAACACATTGTAGAGAAAAGTGTTACTTGGAGAGAATTCAAGAAGTATTTTGAGAAGAAATACTTGACCAAGAGATACTATGACAAGAAAATGAAAGAGTTCTTTGAACTTCATCTTGGAAGTACGACCATAGATGAATATGAAAGAAGGTTTATGGCACTGTTGAAGTATGTCTCTTTCATTAAGGATGAGACAGTCAAGATTCAACAGTACTTAAGTGGATTTCCATCACTCATTAGTGACAAAATACAGTATGATGATCCCAAGACATTAGAAGAAACCATAAGAAGAGATAAATGCTTATATGACCAGCAGAAAGCAAGACCAACTTTCCAAAAGGCTTGGGAAGATAATAATAAATTATTAAGGTCCTAACCCGCACATACGTAGATCAATGTATTCGGATGTAATAAAGGTCAATATTAATAAGACCTTTCAATAAAATAGAAAAAAACGGATGTAAGAAGACCTAATAGAAGCTTCCGCTTCTAGAAGGATCTTCCTCTAGATGCTTCTCTTAATAGACATATTTAGTATAAATAAGAGGCGAGGGTATGTGAACCCTAGCTTGGAGATTATTGTAACAGAGTGTTGCTCGACTGGAGGTTGACCCCTCGAAGAGGCCTGTGAACATTTCTATCTGAATCAAAGTGTTGTTTATGTTGCTATTTCGTATATCATTTCTATGTATTGTGAAGATTATGCTGGATATTTTACTGGTATTCTGTCATTTCTAGCATTTCATTTATGTTCTGCATATTTTATATATCTGGTATCTTGCAAGTGGTATCAGAGAACTTTCCTTGGCAGAAATTGTGGGTATTTGTTTTCAGGGTAGAGACGTATTTCGACATCTTTAAGCCACAGAGATCTGTCGTTACGCGCATAAACCCGCGGTTGAGGGATTCATACACGTAGGAAATACAAGTGGTTCTTAAGCGCACATCTGTTGGCCACCCTTGTAAACCCTGTTGGTACCCCTTCGAGTGGTAGCGCATCAGACAACACCTGTGTACGGATCGGCCTAGATTTCCTAAAGCCCTCTTTAGATAAACCTATAGGCCACCGGACTGCTATAGTGTCACCGAGAACAGCACTTGGGAAGATACTCTCTAGTACCTGGATAGTCGGGTAGTACGGCTAAGGGTACGGTCTATCCTCCTTAGTTAGTGCCCTGAGATATTGGGCCGAGTACTACTGTTGGACCCCGCACGTATATCAGAGAGCTATAGCACAGGGCAA
>ML795806.1:59325-72133 GCA_009831015.1 Picea engelmannii
CAGCAAGCAGATCAAGGTTGCTCTGAACGTCAATTTGCCGAAGGGGATCAGGTGTTTCTGAGACTGCAACCATATAAGCAAACTTCCCTCAAGGCAGAGCAGTGTCAGAAGCTAGCACCCAAATTTTATGGCCCTTACACAGTTCTCAAGCCTATGGGACAAGTCGCATATCAGTTAGCTCTGCCCAGTCAGTCGAAGCTACATCCTGTTTTTCATGTTTCATGCTTGAAGAAGGTGATTGGAACCAAGTGCCAAATTCAAACCAACCTTCCAAAGTTAGTTGAAGAAGGATCCATTTGGCTACAGCCAGAAGTAGTTTTGGACCAGCATGAGCATCGCCTGCATCAGAGAACCATCAAGGAAGTGCTAGTACAGTGGAAAGATATGACTCCAGCAGATGCCACTTGGGAACCATCTACCATTCTGCAACAGTTTCCACATCTCAAGCCTTGAGGACAAGGTTGTTTTTAAGGGGGCGGACATGTTAAGGTCCTAACCCACACATAGGTAGATCAATGTATTCGGATGTAATAAAGGTCAATATTAATAATACCTTTCAATAAAATAGAATAAAGCGGATGTAAGAAGACCTAATAGAAGCTTCTGCTTCTAGAAGGATCTTCCTCTAGATGTTTCTCTTAATAGACATATTTAGTATAAATAAGGGGCGAGGGTATGTGAACCCTAGCTTGGAGATTATTGTAACAGAGCGCTACTCGACTGGAGGTTGCCCCCTCGAAGAGGCTTGTGAACATTGCTATCTGAATCAAAGTGTTGTTTATGTTGCTATTTCGTATATCATTTGTGTGTACTGTGAAGATTATGCTGGATATTTTATTGTTATTCTGTCATTTCTAGAATTTCATTTATGTTCTTCATATTTTATATATTTGGTATCTTGCAGAAATTCAAGATGGATCAGAGGAAGAAGGGAGATAAGCTACTGTTATTCAGAAATAATCCACAATGGTAGCAAACGAATAAGGAAACCAGATTTATTGACACAGGGAGTCAAGGGCCAAGACAACCACCTAAGCAATGTTGGGGTTGTAAAGGAGACCATAGGTTCAGAGATTGTCCTCACAGAGGTGAAAAAGGTAGGAATGTTCCCAATGTACAATGAGATGAGATAGTAGAGGACATGGGTAGAAATGTGCCAAGGATTTATGCAGCCCTGGACAATAAGCAAGAAGAGTATCAATCCCACATGATTGAAGTGGAAGGTATGATCAACAACCAAACCCTTTCTATTTTAATTGATTCAGGAGCTAGGCATAGTTATATAGACCCAAACATGGTGGAAAGTTTTCATTTACCAAGAAGCAAGAATGGGAAATCTTGGTTGGTGCAACTGGCTACAGGCGCCAGAAGAAAAGTTAATGAGATGGTTAAGTCTTGCCTCATAGACATGAATGGACTAAATACTAGGGAAAATTTGAACATCTTACCCTTAGGTTCCTATGATTGTTTAATTGGGATGGATTGGTTGGACCCACATCATGCTCTATTGGATTGTCATAATAAAGCATTCACTTGCTTGGATGAAAAAGGGAACCAAAGGAAAGTGCAGGGAATTCCCAGGGCAGTAACCGTTAGAGAAATTTCATCATTACAGTTGAAGATATATTATAGAAGAGGATGTCAAATATTTGCAACTCATATGGGGGAGACACCTAAAGACAAGGTTCCAAATTTGGAGGATTATCCAGTCCTAAAATAATTTTAAGATGTATTCAAGGAAGTACCAGGACTACCCCCAAGGAGAGACATTGATTTCTCTATAGATTTGATGCCCGAAGCAACGCTAGTATCAAAGACTCCTTACAGGATGAGTACACTAGAATTGAAAGAGTTGCAAATGCATCTTGAAGAACTTCTGAAGAAGGGGTATATACGCCAAAGTGTATCACCTTGGGGTGCCCCAGTCTTGTTTGTGAAAAATAAATATGAAACAGTAAGATTGTGCATTGACTTCAGACAATTGAACAAAGTGATTGTTAAGAACAAATATCCTCTACCAAGGATTTATGATCTCTTTGATCAATTGAAGGATGCAAGGATATTTTCAAAGATAGATCTCAGATTAGGATACCATCAGGTAAGAATTAAAGAAGAAGATATTAGCAAGATCGCCTTCAGGACAAGGTATGGTCATTATGAGTTCACAGTGGTACCATTTGGATTGTCAAATGCACCAGATGTTTTCATGTGCTTAATGAATGGTGTTTTCCGAGAGTATTTGGACAAGTTTGTCATTGTCTTTTTGGATGACATTCTTATATATTCCAAGTCAGAGGAAGAGCATGAACATCATTTGAGGATGGTGTTGCAAGTATTAAGAGAACATCAGTTGTATGCCAAATTGAGCAAGTGCTCATTTTATCAGAAACAAATTCATTATTTGGGGCATATCATCTCAAAAGATGGGATAGCAGTGGACCCTGAGAAGGTAGGAGCCATTAGAGAATGGTAAACACCAAAGAATGTGACAGAGGTCAGATCTTTCATGGGTTTTGCAGGTTACTATAGGAGATTCATTGGAGGATTCTCAAAGATAGCACACCCAATCACTTCCTTTAAAAGGAAAGGTATGAAGTTTTAGTGGACAACGGACTGTGAAAGGAGTTTCCAACATTTGAAACAATTATTGACAAGTGCTCCAATACTAAGGATTGAAGACCCAAATGAAGTTTTCATTGTATGCACAGATGCATGTAATGAAGGACTGGGTGGAGTCCTCAGTCAAAATGGATTCGTGATATGTTATGAATCAAGGAAGTTGAAGGAGCATGAAATAAAATATGCCACTCATGATTTGGAGTTGGAAGCCATAGTGCATGCCTTGAGGAAATGGAGACACTACCTCATGGGAAAGAGGTTTGAGCTAAGAACAGACCACAATGGTTTGAAATATTTATTTGATCAGCCAAATCTAAATGCTAGACAAAGTAGATGGTTATAATTTCTAAGAGAATATAACTTCGATATAAATAATATCAAAGGGAAAGAAAATAAAGTGGTTGATGCACTTAGCAGAAGAGTGCATGAGCTTCATGCTACAGACATCAGCATGTATCAGACTAATGTTAAAAGAAAAATTCTGGAGGCTACAAATACAGATCTGCAGTACAAAGAATTGGTAGCAATGCTACAGCAAGGTAAGACACCCCAGAAGATGGATATTTATAAGTTGGGAGTAGATGGAATACTGTTGCACAAGAACATAATTTTTATACCAAATGTCTAGGACTTGAAACCTATAATTTTGCATGAGATGCATAATGCTCCTTATGCAGAGCACCCTGGATATTAGAAAACCATAACAATGGTCAAGATCCAATACTTTTGTCCAGGTATGAAGAGAGAAATTGCAGAATACATCGCTAGGTGTATGGAGTGTCAGAAAGTTAAAATAGAGCATAGGCACCAAGCAGGATTGTTGCAACCTTTTCCCATTCTTGAATGGAAGTGGGAAGTGGTGACAATGGATTTTATTACGAGATTGCTTCAAATAGGCAAGCTACATGATTCGATTATGGTAGTGGTGGACACGCTTACAAAAGCTGCCCATTTTATTCCACTAAAAACTACTCACAAAGTAGCAGATGTTGTTGATATTTGCATGAAGGAAGTGGCACGATTGCACGGAATTCCTAAAACGATTGTATCTGACAGAGACCCGAAATTCACCTCGAATTTTTGGAAAGGATTGTTCAAAGGATTCAGAACAAATCTGAACTTTAGTATAGCTTATCCTCCTAAGTTTGATGAACAGATAGAAAGAGTGAACAAGGTGATAGAAGACATGTTGAGAATGTATGTGATGGATAAACCATCAAAATGGGAAGACTACCTACACTTGGTAGAATTCGCTTATAAAAATGGGTATCAGACATCATTGAAAATGAGCCCGTTTGAAGCACTTTACGGCAGGAGGTGCAATACTCTAGTAAGCTGGGATAACCCCACTGATAGAACAGTAGTTGGGTCAGAATTGCTCAAGGAGATGGAGGACCAAACTGTTAAAAATTAAGAAGAATTTGAAAGATGCCCAAGACAGACAGAAAATTCATGTTGATAAAAACAAAATCCACAAAGAATCAAAGTGGTTGATCATGTTTTCCTGAAAGTGAAAGCTAACAAGAGCTCCCTGAAGCTGGGAAGCTACGCCAAGTTAGCAGCTAGATTTTGTGGACCATTTGAAATCTTAGAGAGGATTGGTCCAGTTGCTTATATGATTGCATTGCCTGCATCTATGTTTGTTCATAATGTCTTCCATGTATCATTGCTAAAGAAATATATACCCGATGCTAATCATGTTATTGATTGGAATGTTATTCAGGTGGAGCAAGAAGGCGCTTTCTAAGTGCATCCAGTGCGCATCCTGGATCGAAAAATCAAACAACTCTGGAATCGAGCCATAGGGCTTGTAAAGGTCCAATGGACCTGGTACAGACCTGAAGACTCTACTTAGGAGCATGAGGATGCAATGCGGGAAGAATACCCACATATTTTTGAAGAATTTTGAGAATTTTGTTGTATATGGGTACATGATGCACTGAGGACGATGCATAAATAAGGGGAGGGGATTGTAATATCCCTCGGTCGAACCCAAATGTAAATATAATCCAAGTATATTTAAGCTAGTGAGTTGTTTAGACATCATTTTTGCAATACACCTTTCATGGCATGGTGTGCACATATACTGCGTAGTAAAGGGATGTAATGTATACATTTCTAAATACCATGTGCAGTAACTAAGGTGTGTGCAACCCTAAAGACAGAGGATATAGCGCGCAACAACTAAGTGTGTGCAATATTAAGGTCAACAAACCTTTGTGTATAAAATATGGTTTATAGGCTGGTGAGCTAGTATTATAAGGCAGAATGCTTATGTTTTGGTATTAGGTCAGAACGCCTAGATGTCAAGGGCCAATGTGCCTACTTTGTACATGACTCAAGATTAATATAAAATACATCATTGTGCACAACCTGACCACGATAAAAGAGATGGGGGACTGAACTTCACTAGTTAGGGAAAGGGAGGGCCAAAAGTCAAGGGAATATTATATTAATATTCCAGAACATAAAGTATGGATAATTTTATCCTAAGTTCTAAAGTTGGGGACAAGTGGACAAAAGTAACTTCTGATATGACAAGTGTCAAGTTGGGGACATGCATTCATATCGTGGGGAAACTTAGCTCAGGGGAGATTATTCGGGAGAGAGACATTAGGAATGAAAAATAGAGAGAGGGGAGGAACCATCGGACGGACCATCATTTTTGACAGAGAGTGCACAGTGATTCCGAAAAAAGCACACTCAGTTATCTAGTCAATGACTCCATGACCATTTCACTCATACATTCTGTTATCCTTGAGACAACCATTCCACCTTTCTGAAACTTGCTTCCCTGTCCCTTTTGGTTGGTGTACCTGGTTATCTTGGAGCAGGATTGAAGAAGCGGGTTGTCAGGCCCGTGAGAAGTTCTCTGGGTGAGAGAATTGTTGGGGATTGATTTTCTTTGGTGCTAAACTGCAGCTATAGCGCTCTGAGACTTCTGGTCTGGATTGTTGCTGAAGCCTTGGAAGGGAAGTGGGGCAACCAAGGGACTGTTGAGAAGAGAAGGGGCACACTTCCTTGGGTGGGACAGGCATGTGGGGAATAAGAGGCTATAGGTTTTTAGTTGAGTGAGCACCTGAGACTAAGTCTTTCCTTTTGTCCATGAGCCTTAGCCTAGATAGAAAACCCTTTACCCTGGGTGGAGTTCAGTCCCAGTTCGGGGGTGATTCACTGTTGAGAATGATGAACAATGTAATCTATGGCTGGGAGGTTTGTGGACGGTCTGTAAGCAGTTGGTGACAACATTTCTAAGATAAGTACCAATTGTATGATATATGGATATGTTGTTTTGTTATTTACATGTCCATGTTATGATTTTATCATATATGTGACTATGAATGTTTGTGTGCTTATGGGTAATTTTCTGTAAATGATGCATATCAGTAATTACTGTTATTTGTAATATAAAAGTCGTGTTACAGATAGTAATTGTTTGTTTATGTTAGATGTAAATCTTCCATGAGCGTGTTGTATGTATATGTTTTAGTTGCATGCAGTCTAAAGAGTAAATTTAGGTGGCATTGCTTAGTTGACTACTGGGTATGCTACTGTATGTTCCGCAGTATGGGAACGAAAGTTGTTCCCTCGAGTAGCATGCCCTGGCCTGATGGTTGGGAATGTTATCGACTGGTGTCAGAGCATGAGTGGTTGCTCTGGAGTGTCGTACCCTAGCCTCAGGATGGTCGAGGTGGTCATTACACATATTTTAGATAGTCATGTATATCCACAATTCATAGAAGGGAAAGTTGCGGATGTCCACGACTCACATAAGGGAAAGTCACATATTTCTCAAGAAATGTCCCTAATTCTCATAGGTGTTTCCGGGTTTGTCTACAATGTATAATTATCTCAATGGGACACTTTCCCTTTTACGGGAACCCTGATTTGACCTTAATAAAAGCATCATTGGACTATTTTTCCCTCCAGCGTTTTTCTAAGGGTTTTACCTGAAAATATTGGTGTTTATGTGTGCTTGATTTGGTTTCCTTGTTTATGATTTCGCTACATGTTTAGTTGATTACTCAGTTGTTATTTTAGTATATAAAGTGATTTTATTTGAGATAACTATCATCTATTGAGTAAATTTGTAAAATATCAACATCGTATTAGTGCATACCAAAGGTTGAATCCGCTCATGAATAATTTCAACACAATCCCCCATGATTGAAGTGGAAGGTAAGATTGATAACCAACAGAAAACAATTTTAATTTATTCTGGAGCTATCCATAGTTACATAAACTCTAGCATTGTTGAAATATTTCACTTACAAAGGAGTAAGCATAAGAAATCTTGGTTAGTTCAATTATCCATAGGGGGTAAAAGGAAAATCATCAAGCTAGTTGAAGATTGTCTAATAGATATGAATGGACTCAACACAAAGGTAGATGTTAAAATCATACCATTGGGTTCATGTGAATTTATAATAGACATGGATTGGTTGGAAAAACACAATTTTTTCCTAGACTTTTACAAAAATATAATCACATTTCCAATGTTTTGTTTAAGCGAAATTTCGCCAATTTGGATAAATTTCAATTTTTTGGAAGAAATTTAGGCTAAAATTTTCATTTTTTCATTAAAAGTAAAAAACTTGTAGCCTATTTTATGATTACAATTATGCATAGACTTATATTTTTTGCCTAAATATAAGCATTTTCCATGAATATAAAATAGGCTTTCTTAATATTTTCGCCAAATCAATGATTATGCATCCCAATTTTTTGCATATATTTGCTACATATGGATGATTAGTTAGTAGTAACTACTCTTGGGAAAACCATGAATTTTAAATTGAAGTCATGTAAATTTATATAGGACATGAACATGTTTTTAATAATTTACTTCTAATATTTTTTTTCACTTCTTTCAACATGGAGGCAGTATATCATGTTGTATATTAGTGTGTAGAATATTTTCCATCTATTTTTAAAGATATTTTCTATTGCCATTTGTTGGTTGTAAGTTCCCTCTAATTGATATGAAAGTTTATTTATTTTTTCTAAATACTCTTTCATAATATTGTTTTTGTTAATTATTTTCAATAATGCACATGTGACACAAATAGAATGGCTTTGTTGCCAAATTTTAAAGGTAGTAACATGAAATCAAACAATTATTGTCTAACATAAATGATATAATTTGTTTACAAATATAGTTTGATCTCCAAATTGTTTGATCTCCAAATGGTTTGATCACCAAATGATTTGATAATTTATGATTTATGTTGTTTGAAAAAAAAATTCGACATTTCTTGATGAAGAAGGAAAGCAAGGCCAAGTTCAAGGAATTACAAGAGTTGTAGTTGTTAGAGAAATTTTAGCTATGCAGGTGAAAAAGATTTTCAGGAAGGGATGTCAATATTTGCAACCCATATGGAAGAGAAATCCTGAGATAAAGTGGAAAGTATTGAATAACATCTGGTCTTAAGGGATTTTGAAGATATTTTTGGAGAAATCCTAGGATGTCCACCAAATACAGAGAATGATTCTCTATTGATTTGGTGCCAGGAGTTGTCCCAATGCCAAGGAAACCGTATAGAATGGGAACACTAGAGCTAAAATATTTGCATATGCAGCTTGAAGAACTTTTAAAGAATGGTAACACTAGTGATGAGGGAAATGCACAATGTGCCATATGCTAGTCACCCAGGATATAAAAAGAAAATTGCATCCATAAGAAGCCAATATTTTTATCTAGGAATAAAAAAATAACTGGATAATTACATAGCCAGGTGTCTAGAATACCAAAATATAAAGACATAGCATAGGAATCCAATTGGGCTATTGTAGCCATTTCCCATTCTAGAATGGAAGTGGGAATTTGTCATAGTTTATTTTATTACTAAGTTCCCTCGAACAATAAAGAAACATGATTTCATCATGGTGGTAGTGGATAAATTGACTAAGGAGACACATTTTATTCTAGTGAAGGAAACATCCAAGACAACAAATATTGCAAAAAATCTACATGAAGAAGGTTGTTAGGCTACATGGAGTGCCCAAGACAATAGTTTTAGGAAGAGATCCAAAGTTCACATCCAATTTTTGGAAAGTTTTGTTCGAAGGATTTGGGAAAAATCTAAATCTCAATAAAATCTATGACCCAGATTCATATGGGAAAACATAGAGGACTAATAAATAATTGAGAACATGCTCAAAATGTATGTTATGGACTAGTCATCAAAGTGGGAATATTATATCCATTTAATAGAGTTTTCTTACAATACTTGGTATCAAGCCTCATTAAAAATGAGTCCATTTGAAACAATGTATAACAAAAAAAATGTGTAACACACTAGTGAGTTGGGATAATCCAATTTAGAGAGGAGTTGTTGGACCATATTTGTCAAAAACAATGGAAGAGAAAATAGAAAAGATCAATAAGAATTTAAATGTTTCCCAGTAGAAGAAAAAATGTTATGTAGACAAGAACAAAATTTTTCATATATTTTAAAGTGGGAGAACATGTGTTCTTACAAGTGAAGGTGAAAAGAAGCTCTCTAAGATTAGGAAGATGTCCAATTTTTCCAGCAATATATTGTGGAACTTTTGAAATATTAGAAAATATAGTGCTAGTTGGTTACATAGTAGCATTGTCTGCATCCATTAGACTGCATAATTTAATTCTTGTATCATTATTAAAAAAATATGTTCCTGAACCTAACCACATAATTGATTGGACTATGATCTAGGTATGAAGGATATTTTTGGCTAGAACCAGTATGCATCCTAGACGGGAAATTCAAACTTCTCAAGAACAAAGACATAAAGATGGTAAAAATGCTTTCAGAGCCTCATTGTAATCATCTTCTTGCGAATGAGCACAACCATCACATATCTTCTCAGAGAGAAGCCGACACAATTTTAGCAAGCTTATTTCCACTACATTTTATAGTTTTAGCTTATTTCCTTATTGAATAGAAATCGATTTTACTGTATATATATTTTATTCTGTGTTAAGAATCTTTTGATAATAATCTGTATTCATTTCATTTTGAAAATATATTACAGATCAGTGGTATCAGAGCAGTATTCTCCTTTTCGTTCTTAATTCATGTCCCCAACGAGGTCAGGGTACAAAGAATTGGGTCTTAAGCTTGTTTCTCTTGAGGACAAAAATTAAATCTCTCACATACCCAAAGAACCTCTCATGGTAGAAGAAAAGAAATAAGACGGTAGAGGATATTCCTTCAAAATGTTTCTCGAGGAAGTGCTCACGCAACAAGGGAACGAGATAATGGATAGTTTTCCGCAAATCCTTTGGCGGCTAGAAACAGGTGATGCATTTTCCTCAAATGGAGGTGTCGCCCCCTTCAAGGTACAAATCAACTTCGATATTCCTATATTTGAAGGTTAGATAGACGTAGATGTGGGAGAAAAATGGCTGAATCTTCTAGAAGGGTATTTCTCTGTCTATAACTTATCGAATAGATAAAATATTACTTTTGTGCTCCTCAGATCCATCCCCCATGTCAAAGATTGGTGGGAAAATTTCTGTGATAAAATGGAAACAGAGGAACCCTCATTATTTGCAGTCGTAGTCACCTGGGATTCCTTCAGGGATGTTGTTAAGGAACATTACTACCCTGTTGGAAGTTATGACAACCTGTACACAAAATGGACCACGTTGTAGTAGGAAAGAGATCAAGTAGTTCCCAAGTTCACAAATATATTCCATACCCTGTGCACCAATATGGGTATCAAATATTTTGAGCAACATCTGGTGCTCACGTATTGTGGTGGTATGCATAGATACATTGAGGCCGAAATGGAGTTTATGTACATCTCATACATGGGTGAGGCCTACCAATATGCCATCAAAATCAAGAAAAATCTCAGATAAAATATGTGGCAATTTGGGCCTGGGAACCCCTCACAACAAAATTCAGGAAAGGGAGGCCCCAACCTGTAGAAAAAAGGGAAAAGAAAATACGGATATCCTCAAGACAACCAGTCCAGGCCGTAAGTAAATAAGGACACCAGAAAGACAAAGAAAGATATCGGGAAGTGGTGTGACTTCCATAAGATCCCCTAGCATATAATTGTTGATTGTCGCTGGTGGCTGAGGTGAAAGGCTCTGAATTAGATGACGGTTCCCACTCTAAGTCAGAACTAGAAAGGGGGAGACATATCATTGATGTAGAACCCAATGCTATTGTTTCTACCACCAAGTTCCATCTCGGTGAACCAGACGAGCCAGAGGAAGGAAAGAACCTTTTTCATTCAAATATGTGGGTGAAGGGTACCCCACTACACTATAGCGGTATCTAGAAGAACCTCATCTCGGCAGAGTTTTTCAAGTGACTCACCCTAGCGACAACACCGCACCCATAGCCCTATGCCATCAGATGGCTCCACCAAGGAAGTGACATTCGTGTCATGCATCAATGTCGCCTTTCATATAGCATCGAGCCCTTCAAAGATGACATATTTTGTGATGTTTCCCCTCTCGAAGTTTGTAATATTTTTTTGAGCCAACCATATTTATGGAAATGTCATGTTGTATATGAGTCTAAGCATCACAGTGTTATTATCACTTTGAACAATAAATTGTATAGGATACCCAAGGTAGTCCCACAGAGTGATCTTTCCTTGATCTATGCTAAGCAATGCAAAAAGGTCATCTCTCAGACAAACAAGTTTCTCTTCTTCATGATTCGCTCTTTGAATGAGCGAAAGATCGCAGCCACATCCAGGGTCTTCGCGGCCGACCTCTCCACACAAAAGAAGCAAGTAGATAAGGTCATGGAATAATACTAAGATATCTTCACCTCACTTATCGGGGTACCTCTGCACTGTCGGGTCAAGCACACTGTCAATTTGACCCCCAGCGAATTGTCTCCCAATGGGCTAGTCTACCTTCGCTCTCTGTTAGAGAATGAGGAGATCAAGCAAAAAATCCAAGAATGGATCCACAAGGGGAAAATCTATCCCAACTCATCACCTTGTGGGAGCCCAATCATACTGGTATGGAAGAAAGATGGAACTTGGTGACCTTGCATTGATTATTGAGACCTGAATAAAATCACAGTCAGAAAACAATACCTGATTCCATGAATCGAGGATCTCCTTGATCAACTCACGAGGGCCAAATACTTCAGTAAGATTGATATGAAGTCTGGCTACCACCAGGTCCTAATAGAACAAACATATGTATGGAAGACCGCCTTCAAGTCAAAATAAGGTGTTTTTGAATGGTTGGTCATGCCCTCTGGTTTGAAAAATGCTCCAACCACTTTCATGAGGATGATGGATGATATCCTTCGACCATTCAATAATACTTTTGTAGTGGTGTATTTGGATGACATCCTTATTTACAACAAGACTTGGAAAGAACACTTGAAGTATATTCAGTAGGTTCTACAAACCTGCGGTAACACCAGGTCTATGCCAACTTGGAAAAATGCTCCTTCAGCTTGGACAAGGTTCATTACCTGGGATACATCGTTGATCAACATGGTGTACATGTGGAACCATCCAAATTCCAAGTCATTCAGGACTGGCCAGCTGATCCAGGTGGATATTGGTGGCCACCCACCTATTCCACTTGAACCCCCACCATTTCTTCTTTCATTTTTTCAGTTTTCGCACAATTTACTATTTTTAGCAGTTTTTTTGGGTCCTGAACTTTCGGGGCCATTTTGAGGCCCTAAACGATGTTTTTTGGGGTATTGTTTTGTTGCAAAATATCACCTAATGATTCTATTTTGTCTCAAGAATTGTAGGCCTCGGATATATCTTTCCAACGAGCTATCATATGCCTAAAACGGAGATCGTATGCAAAAGTTACGACCCCGGGAAGTTGATGCACCAACTTACCCAAACGGGGCCCACATGACTTTTGGTGCTTCATCTCCCAGGGTTAGGTTTTTGGATGTCTAGGAATTTTGGAATTCCCGTTTATTGTAAAAGGCCCTTTAGAGCCTCATTGTAATCATCTTCTCATGGATGCGAGTAGCGGCCACATCTCTTCTCAGAGATAAGCTACCAGTGCCCTAGCTAGTTTATTTCCATTCTGTCTATAAGCATATTTCAGTCATTTTTTATTAATGAAATGAAGTCTTATTTCCGCTACATCTCTGTGTTTATGTGTATTTCTGTATTTCATTGTGTTCCTACATAAATCTGGATCAGTGGTATCAGAGCGGTCTGCTCATTCTCGATCCTTCTTTGCATGTCCCCAACG
>ML795806.1:78620-98344 GCA_009831015.1 Picea engelmannii
AGGGGCTTGGTGGAGTCCTTACACAAAAGGATCAAGTGGTATGATATGAGTCTAGAAAATTAAAAGAGCATGAGAGAAATTATGCTACCTATGATCGAGAACTAATATCCATTGTACATGCCTTAAAAATGTGGAGATGTTATGTCACGGGGAGGAAATATTAGCTAAGGAAAAACCACTATGGTATGAAACATTTGTTTGGATATCCCACATTCAATGTCAGACAAAACTGGATGGATTGAATTTCTAAGTGAATATAAATTTCAAATTAAACATATCAAAGGTAAAGAAAATCAAGTGTCTAATGCACTCAACATGAGAGCTCACAAGATGCATATTTCAGCCATAAGAATGTACATCCTTTATCTAAAAGATAAAATTATTGCAATAAGAATTTCATATCATCATTATTTGAAAATAAAAGAAACATTACAACAAGGTAATTTTTTAGCAGAAATTTTGATTTTTGTGAGTATTATACATGTAATTTTTATGATTATTATCTATTGATTTGGTTCTAGGAGCTACCCTAGTGTCCAAGACACCATACAAAATGAGCACACCAGAATTGAAGGAGTTGAAGATGCATCTTGAAGAAATTTTAAAGAATGGATATATACGCCCAAGTGTGTCACCTAGGAGTTCCCCAATTATTTTTGTGAATACGAAAGATGGAACCTTAAGGATGTGTATTGATTTCAGAGAGATAAATAAGGTCACCATAAAGAACAAATATCATTTTCCAAGAACTGATGATTGATTTGATTAGTTGAAAAGTGAAAGAATATTTTCCAAGATTTACTTGAGATTGGGTTGTCACCAAGTGAGGATAAAGTAATAAGACATCAACAAGACAACATTAAGGATGAGATATGGACATTATGAATACATGATAGTGCCATTTGGACTATCAAAATCGCTGACAATTTTCATGTGACTGGAAAATGAAGTGTTCAAGGAATACCTAGACACGTTCATAATTGTGTAGTTAGATGGCATACTCATCTACTCCAAGTCATAAAAGGAACATGAGAAACATTTAAGATTGGTTTTGAAAGTTTTAAGAGAGCATAAGTTGTATGTCAAGCAACGTAAGTGCATCTTTTATCAAAATAAGATTCACTACTTGGGGCATATTATTTCAGCAGAAGGGATAATTGTTGATCCTCAAAAGACAAAGGCCATTACAGGATGGTCGGTGCCAAGAAAAGTTATAGAGGACATATCATTCGTGGGTCTTGTTGGTTATAACAAACATTCATAAAAGAATTATCAAATATTTCAAGTCCAATCACTTCTTTTCCAAATAAGGGAGTGAAACTTGAATGGACTCCCAAGTGTGAAGACATCTTTCAACAACTAAAATACATATTGACAAGTGCATAAATCCTGAAGATTGCAGATCTAGATGAATATTTTTTTGTGTGCATTGATGCATGAAAGGAGAGGCTCGATGGAGTCCTTACACAAAAGGACCATGTTGTATGGTATGAGTGAGATAAAAGAAGATTCAATTCTCATGTACAAAGGAAACATATATGTGTTGATTTCCAATGAGATGAAAAATGCAGTGATGAGGAAAATGCACAATGTGTCATATCCTAGGCACCCAGGATATAAAAAGAAAATTGCATCCGTAAGAATCCAATATTTTTATCTTGGAATGAAGAAATAAATGGATAATTACATAGCCAGGTGTCTAGAATACCAAAATATAAAGACATAGCATAGGAATCCAACTGGGCTATTCTAGCCATTTCCCATTCTAGAATGGAAGTGGGAAGTTGTCATAGTTTATTTTATTACTAAGTTCCCTCGAACAATAAAGCAACATGATTTCATCATGGTGGTAGTGGATAAATTGACTAAGAAGACACATTTTATTCTAGTGAAGGAAACATACAAGACAACAAATGTTGTAGAAATCTACATGAAGAAGGTTGTTAGGTTACATGGAGTGCCTAAGACAATAGTTTTAGGCAGAGATCCAAAGTTCACATCCAATTTTTGGAAAGTTTTGTTCGAAGGATTTGGGAAAAATATAAATCTTTGTAAAATCTATGACCCAGATTCATATGGGAAAACATAGAGGACTAATAAATAATTGAAAACACGCTCAAAATGTATGTTATGAAATAGTCATCAAAGTGGGAAGATTATATCCATTTAGCAGAGTTTTCTTGCAATACTTGGTATCAAGTGTCATTAAAAATGATTCCATTTGAAACAATGTATAACAAAAATAAAGTGTAACACACTAGTGGGTTGGGATAATCCAATCGAGAGAGGAGTTGTTGGACCATATTTGTCAAAAACAATGGAAGAGAAAATAGAAAAGATTAAGAAGAATTTAAATGTTTCCCAGTAGAATAAGAAATGTTATGTAGACAAGAACAACATTTTTCAGATATCTTAAAGTGGGAGAACATGTGTTTTTACAAGTGAAGGTGAAAAGAAGCTCTCTAAGATTAGGAAGATATCCAAATTTTCCAGCAAGATATTGTGGAACTTTTGAAATATTAGAAAATATAGTTCTAGTTGGTTACATACTAGCATTGTCTGCATCAATGAGAGTGCATAATTTATTTCTTGTATCATTATTAAAAAAATATGTGCCTGAACCTAACCACATAATTGATTGGACTGTGATCTAGGTGGAGCATGAAGGAGATTTTTTGCTAGAACGAGTATGCATCCTAGATGGGAAATTCAAAGTTCTCAAGAACAAATCCATAAAGATGGTAAAGTTTCAATAGACCTACTATGGTCCTAAATATGCAACATGTGATCACGAATAAAACATGCAAGAAGAATACCCGCAAATTTTTGACAATTTTGAAGAAAAACAAATATAAGAATGCAAGGCTCCATTTTGAGCAGTAAGAGTTCCAGAACCACATATTAGATTCCTAGCCAACTAATATTAGGGGCTTTGATAAAATAATGAAACATTACTCAGGTTTTCTCTACCAAACGAATGGTGCATTCATTGGGTCAGTCGATTGAGAGGAACGTGATATTTTGGTTGGAACTATTGTTGGAGTTGTGAAATTGCAGAATTTTATTTCTTAAGCATTGTGATGTAAATTTGTATATCTATATTTGCATAGTGTGCATTGAGGACAACGCACAATTATAGGAAAGGGGGAATATAACATCCCCACTATAATCCCAAGTTTAATGTATTCTTAATGTAGATATAATGTGTGGTTACTACCAAACAATGTATATGGAAAATGTATCTCTACGTTTTAATAATAAAATTTGATGTTAGCTACTGAGGGGACATGGACAAAGATGGGGGATGAATTAATCCACAAGAGAGGGGAGGGTCTAGGAGAATGTGTAAGAGACGGGATCAAAGGGGAATTACCCATGTCTATTACCCATGTAAGAGGGTGGCTGTGAGAAGTCACATCCCATAGTTATTGGGAGCATGGGGGATGAGTACAATCAGCTTGGGGAAGTGTGTGAGTCAAGCAAGTAAGCAAAAGAGAGGAAATTCATATGGGAAGCTACAACAATTTAAGAAATTCAACGTTTTCGCATGAACAAGAAGTAGAGAGTGAAAAAGAGAGCTTGGAGCTGGAGCAACCATGGAGAGGGAATTTTGGATCATTTTGGAGTTGAATATTGAAGAGCCAATTTGTCAATCCTGAAGAGTGAACTCTCGTGTGAATTGCACTATAACAACAAGTGTTTGTTGATAGTTTTCCTAGCAGTGAGTTCCCTTGAGTTCTCAACATAAATATTCTTGGTTACCTATGTCAAAGAGGCCCTGATAAACGAATGGGATGCTCGAGGGACTGACATCAATGAAGGGGAATATTATTTGGGTTGGGAAACTCGATAGGAAGAGAGCTGGTGGAAAATAAGGATAGTTGTAGGAGAACACCAGTGGGTTGTGGGTGTTTGAGTTGTGAGTGGATAGTGAGAGACCACCCTCTTTTGTGGATTACTAGCCCCATCTCAGGGATGACTTCTTGTTGAAAATTGGAACAACATGTCTATGGTTGGTTGGAACATTTGTCCCAAGCAGTTGGTTGCACAATTGAATTCAAAGATAAGTGGTTTATCCTTTCATGTGTTATATTTATGAGTTAAATTTCTTTGCATGAACTCTATGTATAAAAACTATTAATATGTTGTTGTATTCAAATTTACTAGTTGCATTTCATATTCATTTTAGCATCTTCTAGATGCATCAATTTAATGGTATCAGACATTAGCTAAATCTAGTTGTAATTTGTAGCTGAAAGCTACACTAATTTTAGTTAGTAGAAATTTTAATTTTTATGAGTATTCTACACATAATGGACCTCAGTTGGGATGAGGTATGTTACATTGATTCACATCTATGCTCATTTAATATTGAAAGCACAATGGCCATTGAACTTTCATGACTTTAAAGGTGCAAAATTAATAAATTATTAAAAATATAACCTTAATTTTGAAAATTTACAATAAATATTGTCCTCCATTAACAACTTCATGAATTAAAAGAAAAATAAAATTACAAATAATTTTTGAACTATACTTTATATATATATATATATATATACCTTGAAAAGAGGAGGACAAGGTCCATTTTCATCAGTTACATCTTCTCTCACATCGTTACTCTAATCCCACTAAAAACCTTCCAAGACAGCCCAAACATTCCCATTATCCTCTTAGGCAGTATGTGAGTTTAGAGGTTCCTCGGAAGTCCCTATTTTAATCCTCGTAGTCAACAAAAATAATGTATATGTTAGGGTTTTGTTTCCACGATACTCCGTTAACGAAACTTCACTTTTTATTAGGCTCACTCTAAGATGATAGGGCCATAACCTAGATAATCGATTTTACATTTCCATGTCAACTCTTTCTTTACTTGGTCATGTTCATGCCAAATTCAAAATCCTTCGGCCTTTTCTATTTTTCCATTTCCACACCTACCGCGCAGGATCTCTCATGACAACACAGTTAGAATGAAGGCAGAGATCAATTGATAGAATATGATGCTTTACTCATGTTCAAAACTCATGATGGCCATCATACCAAATCCTACTTGCATTAGAATTTTGTATAACCTCATGCTTCAAATTCTATATAGTTCCATCACTCAGTACATTAAAAATCTATTGAGCATTCATTCACATCGATCAACCCACCTTTCTACATTGGTGGAACTCATTCACGTCTATTTTTAGGAAGAAGGACACTAATAAGCATGCGAGGTGGGATCAATATGGTGGCACACTGAAGAACTGGTGCAGATTTCCTCTCAAGGTTGTTGAAGCAATTCCAAATGAAATTGGACCAGATTGGGTAAGAATGTGACTCTCAATTTGCAGGATATCTAGAATTTGGTGACTCAAATTTTTGGTTCTTGGACTTTACATGGCTGGTGCCACTTTGTAAAGCCCAGAATGGTAACCATAGGGGATGTTGTTGCAACATGAAAGAGTCTAATTCCAATGGGGAAGGAATTCAATGAAAAAAATCTAGTTCTAGTTACAAGAGGAGGAGGTTATGGTAGAGAAGATGAAAATGAAGCAAGTGCAAGTAATAAGGTTGATATTGTAGTTTATGATTGAATTTTTATGGCCAACCCAAATTTTCCTATAATATTAGAGTTAAATACCCCTCTCAACAAATACAACAAAGAGACTTTCTACTTTCCTGATATTATCCATTCCTATAGCTTCACTCACAGACTATACATTCCTACAATTTTCCATTCCACAAATTTCACATATAAATAACATCATAGAATCATTGTTTAGAATTGTTTTTTTATTATTATTTTAACTACAAGGGGCTTCCCAGCCTCTAGTTTTGGTAGGCATACTCAGTGTCAACACCTGTTCTTTCCACCATATACTATGAGTTCATGGCCTGTCAACACCTGTTCTTTCCACCATATACTATGAGTTCATTGTTTAGAATTGTTTACTTTTTTTTTTAACAATTAATTTCTTTTTATTACAAAGGGTTTCCTTGGTTTTCTCTAATGTCATAGAGAGAAGAACTCTATTTATTCATAATACTTGAGATAAATATGTAGTTGTCCCATTTTCTTTTTGATATACTGCGTCCCATTTTCTCTTTCATATACTGATAGAGATGAAACCTTCAATAATACAACATAATATTGTTGTTTATTAAATTGTTTTCCTCTAATGTCAAATTGGAGCTTTGTTTATTCATAATACTGGAAGAGAAATGTGCATTTGTCCCGTTTTCTTTTCTGATATATTGCAAGGGTGAAACCTTCATGAATATGTCTTGTTTGATTTTTTTTAATATCTTCTTCATTTTCATTTCATATTTAATATTTTAGATTTTTTTCATTAAAAGGAAAAACTTGTATTCATATATAAATGAGTATACATGTTGCGGTCCATTCACGGAGAGACTCACAATTTCATACAAAAAAAACATTAAAATGTTTTTTTCCATATTTTTTCTCTTTTTTATCTCCTTCACACCCCTTGTATTCATATATAAATGAGTATACATGTTGCGGTCCACCCACCGAGAAACTCACAATTTCATACAAATAAAACATTAAAATGGTTTTTTTCCATACTTTCTCTCTTTTCTATATCCTTCATACCCTTTACAAAAACAAACTGAGTATATCATACATTTCTATCCATTCCTCAAAAATGAGAAAAAAGAGGCTTAAAATCCATTCAAAATACTCACAGAACCCTACTGAACAAAAAATATTTTTCATCACATAATTGGTCCTCATAAATTAGTGCACTATGAATGAACCAGGTTCTAGCTCCAGAGCATCCTTTGATAATCCATCATCAATCTCATTTATCTCCCTATAGACATATGTAAAGGATGACCATTCAAATTCATTCATGGTATTCTAAATATGGTTTAAAAGAGGTAGAATCTTCACCACTTGGATAGTGGCTTTGTTGTTTTCCCAATCAAAGAGAACATTGGAGTCGCTAAAGACATTAACCTTTCTCAAATTGAGCATGTTCGCATAATATAACAAAGTCCACATGGCAAAGAGCTCTTCCATCATATGTGTACCTCTTCCTGGGGAGTAATGGATTTTGAAGAAGTGTTCCTTGGAAATGTAGAGGATGACCCACACAACTAGCGGTGTCCTTAACTCACCCCACCAAAAAAGCCCCACAAAATTCCTTCTCTTAGATCAGGAATGATAGGGCATATTACCTTGAATTTCTTCATCTTGTTTTTAAACTCAAATGCCAACTTGGAAATAAGACTGGAAACCACCTTGGCTAGAATGTCCAAATTATGAAAAATGGAAAAGTTCTTGGCCTACCGTATGAAATACATAAATGAAACCAGGGAAGATCCAAAAACCTAAGCACTCTACTTTTTCTTCCATTCAAGGAGCCACTCCTCCAATGATCTTGCAATTAGCTGAAATTTAAATTTTAACAAATTGCATACTGCACTCCATACCTTTTCTGTGAACTGGTATTCCAAAAATAAGTGTGATGTCGCTTCTTCATCAGATTTGCAGAGGGCGCATCTTCTTGGGCCAATCCAACCTCCCTTTGATACCCACCTCCCATGTGAGCATCCTTTTACTCAGAGTCAGTCAGTAAACCATGATTACTTTGACAATGGAATTTATTTTCTATACTTCTTCACACCACCAACATAAAGGATCCTAAAATGTCACTTCACCCAATGCAAGATAGCGTAGTTTCACCTTGTACATCCCATTTATAGAATTTTTTTCCTAAACCAGAGAGTCCTTTTCTTATTTAATTAAGGTAATAAAATTTCATTTTAGAGACTCCACAGAAGATTCTCATTCAATGGATTTTTCCCCTTTCATCCTAGATCATCCTGCGATTTCCATAGAGAGTTCCCCAACTAATATTTTATTTCATGTTTGGCATCCCAAATAGAAAAAAAATCCTAAATTGTGAAGATTTAAAATTAGCTCATTTAAAAGTTTGAAATAATTTTTCACCCCTTCCCAAAGATACTCAGATGCTTTTCCCATTTCCAATTTTCCATGATAACTAGTCCCCAACCACAGAAAACACATCCTCCATAACCTTCCAACCGATAGATCCATTTGTCATCGATTTATCTACGTCTCGAAACCATTCAACTATTGATTCCCCGGGAAAATATTTTGGTGTCATCACCCTAACCCATAACATAGAGTTATGAGAAAGTCTCCAAAGACTCTTTGCAACGAGGGCCTTATTGAACCAAAAGATTTTTTTTACTCCCCATCCACCATATCTTTTAGGCATTGCAATCTGTGACCACTTGACTAAGGGGATGCTTGAAGAATCCTTTTTATCTGACTAAAGGAATTGGAAAACTATTTTTCTAATCTTTGAGAGGATTACTTTTGGAATCTTTGCAATAGAGGTCGAGTAGACAAGAATGATGCTTAGAATATATTTTATTAAAACCAATATCCCTCCCCTAGAGAGATTTTTGAAATTCCAATTTGTCTCCCCCTCTTGAATTTTCCTTGGTAGCCAAATCCAATTCTCTATCCTCTATCTGCTGGGTTTTGAAATCAAATCCTGTGTATTTTGTACCCTCATCAATGACATTTTTCTTGAAAGGTAACCAAACCGCTAACTGAGCCATGATCGAATTCCCAAGAGAAAAAGTCAAAAGGGCTCACTTTTCCATATTAATTTACATTCATGTAGTTGCACTGAACAAGTAAATGATGTATTTTATCATTTTTATCTCCTACATATTTCCTGCACCAAACATCATTATATCGTCAACAAATAATAATTGTGTCAGAAAAACCTCCAGAGGAACTTTAATTCCTTTAAGAAGACCATTCCTTTTTGCTTTATCAATGATTTTATTGAGGCCCTCTGCCAGGATGAGAAAGAGGAATGAGGAAAATGGGTATCCCTATCATAGTCCCATGGAGAAGCTAAAAAAAGAGGAAGGAGATACATTGATTAGCACAACAAAGTTCGCAGATTCAACACAACTCATAATCCATTTTACAATGGGAAAATTCATTCCCATCAAAATCAAGGACAACCTCAAGAAGGTCCAAATGGATTTGTCATAAGACATTGACAAGTCAAATTTTAGCACGAAAGAAGGGAGATTTTTTGTATTTATGGTGTGAAAGGATTCTTGAGCTAAGGATACAACATCATGTATATGTATTTTAAAAAGGAATCGAAATTGTTCCTCTGAGATTATAGTTCTTAGGATCGGTTTGAGCCTATTGGCTAAAAACTTCGCAATTAATTTGTATATCAAGTTATAATAGGCAATGGGTCTAATATCCTCGAAAGAGGTGTTGATGATTACAACTACATGAGATATCCTCCAGGACACAAACTGACTGAGTCGACCTAAGAGAGAGCCCATGAGTTGGGTTTTCCCATGAGATTGGTGTGTGGTTCCTCTTTGAGACGAAGATGGAACGTTGTGTTCCCCTATGCGGGGTGAGGAAGCCCATGAGATGGGTGTTTGGTTCCTCTATGACACAGAGATGGAGCACTGTGTTCCCTTGTGTGGAGTGAGGAAACCCATGAGCTGGGTATGTGGTTCCTCTCTGTGACGGAGATGGAATGTTGTGTGCCCCTATGTGGGGTGAGGAAGCCCATGAGTTGGGTGTGTTGTTCTTTCTGAGATGGAGATGAAATGATGTATTGGTCTCCTCTATACAGAGAGTTGAGATGATGTGATACTCCAGATGATTCTCTTGTGAGATGTAGTGAGAAAGAGATATGATGAGTTGGATGTGCTTGTGGCTGAGCACAAGTGAATGTGATCCTGGTGCCTGAGCACTAGTGAGTGTGATTCTTCTGTGAGACGTAGTGAGATAGATATGTGGACATCCATGTGGTTGAGCACAGATGGATGTGCCCCTAGTGGTTGAGCACTAGTGGGTGTATGAGATCCATTTCTATATTTTCCAAGAGTCAGACTTACCTATAACCCTATTTGTGATATAAAGGGTACAGACCGGACCCACCATTAATGTGAAAGATAATTGATGTAAAAGATAATTAATATGGTAATTATTAATTGTATTGTGAGTTATTGAGGTCAGCCCTGTTGTTCGAATAGACACTAATTTTTATATGATTGGTCTAATATAAATAAAGGTAAATTCCCCATTGAGGAATCATAACATAAGTGTGAGTTTGGAAATTTCAGCAAGTACTTGTTCTTGGGATGAAGTGTGCACCTCTCTTGGGCGCTAGTCTCCTAGGGTTTGTGAGCACCCTTTTGTGTGCTAGGTTTATGGTGTGGGAGGTCTTTCTCTTGAATAATGTAGCAAAGGATTGGTTGGGTTCTCTTTCCTTGTTGGGAAGGGTTTCCTAGGATACTTCTTGTGTACTTGTGCATGGTGTTTTATTCTTGGGATCTTGGTTGTTGCAACAAATTGTTAATGGTGAAATTGCAAATGTCTATGGTTCAAGTAAAATAATAGAACTAGAATGAACTTCATGCTTGAGCGTATATTAGTGAAAAATCAACATGGTATCAGAGGATAGGTATTGAAGAACCCCTACACAAGCATTTAAAGTTAGTCGTCCCTCATTTTCTACAGTTCTATACGACCTCTAGGGTTTGCTAGAATTATGTACGACCCTCCTTCTCTGAGGTGTTTCAGCCTCTAATAATTCTACATTGAGGCTAATTTTGACATAGAGGTACAAAATTCTCTAGTGCGGCTCCAGAAACTCTCAGAGTGAAATTTCGAGCATTTTGAATTTTTGACCCTAAGGTTTCTAGGGTTTCACAATTTTCTGCAGAATTTTGGTTTTAGGGTTCCTGCAGCTCATTGAAGGAGAGTTTCATATCACCAGTATTCCTATGACATTATTAAGGATTATTTTTGGCAGTCATAAGCCCAACAAAACCTAAGGTTGCTAGTCTAACCTAGCCATTAGGTTTTCTAATTCCAGTTGGAAAGAGTTTGTGAAAAAATATGAAAATGTGAAGAACAAAACCTTGGTGGAAGAAAGGCTTGATGGATCAAGAAACTTCAGCTCCTGGAAGTCAAGACTTCAGATCACCCTTGAGAAAGATAATGTTTTGAGCATGATACAAAAGACTTTACTAGAGACAGCTATTGATGAAGAGAAGGAAACAAGAAAGGAATAAGACGCCAAGGCAAGGAAAATAATCATCTACTCAGTAAGAGATCATCTCCTACCTTGTATTCTCAACCTAAAGACAACTTATGAAATGTATGAAGCATTGAAGAATATCTTTAAGAGTGACAAAACCCTCAGAGCCCTTACCTTAAAGGGCCATCTTCAAAGTATAAGGATGACAAAAGGTGATACAGTTGCTACCTTCTTTATGAAGATGTCAGAGATCAGAGATCAACTAGGTAGCACTAGAGAAGTCATATCTGACAAAGAACTTGTTTTTTCCACTCTCAACAATATTCCAAAACACTGGGAACCATTTCTTCAAAGTATCAGTGGAAGGGAAAAACTACCCACTTTTGATTGTCTGTGGACAGACTGTACCCAAGAAGAACTTAGACTTAGAAATAGAGGAGTGGCAGACTCCCCTGATGACAACCATACTCTTTCACTTCATACAAAGAAAGGAGGAAGATTCAAAAGAAACTTCAGACAAACATTCATAAATGAGAATACTCCATCAACTTCACGTTATGATCAAAGAAGAGATATAACATAGATCCAGTGCTCCAGATGTGACAAATATGGACACTATGCAAGAAATTGTCTGACCAGGAAGAAAGGAAGACAATATGCTTCCACCAGTGACATTGATCCAGGTCCACCTCAAAGGGATGAATATAAGAGAGATGAGGATTACTTCCTCTAAACCAAATATAAGATTGAGCATGATTGCATACCCAGGTGAATTGTTTGATTTAATTATTAAAACTATAGTTGATTGCATTCTTGATAGTGAAGGGTATTATCCCTAGTGTGGGATCCCTCATGAATTGGACCATTATCCCTTGTATGGGATTCCAACCTTTGTTGATTGATTATTATGCTAGAAGTCATAAAATACTGAAGAGTCAGTAGAGAACCTGAGAAGACATAAAATATCTAGCAAACAAGAAAAAGAAGATATCTTCTCTTCAGACTTCAGAGGGAGTTACTTGACTCAGAGAGAGTCAAAACCAATTGAGAAGAAGGAAGAGACATTACCTTCTCCCCTTCAACAATTTAGAGGGAGACAATCATCATTCTAGTTGATCCAGCTAATATCTCGAAGATATTGTAGTAGGACATAAAAGGCCTATCTAGGCTCGACAAACTCTGAAAGGGGCAGAGGGACTTGCAGCTAATGGAAGTGTCGAGAAATATGAAGAGATATTTGTGGCTAGAAGATTCCCACAAATAGAGGGAGTTGTCTATGATGAGACACTTGATCCGGTAAGCCTGATACACTTCCATCCATACTACCATCCATGATTTGGAAACTACATCAGATGGATGGATTCTTGATGAGTTTGGGTTTCAACAAGAGTGTTGGTGATCCAAACCTACATTATTACATTGTTGGTGACGAGAGCCTGATTTTTATGACTTATTCAGGAAGTCATGTTGTTGGATACAAGGAAGCTTTGATTTTTTATTTCGAGATGAAGGATCTGGGTATGATGCACTACTTCTTGGGAAAAGAAGTATGGCAGAAGATTGATGATATTTTTCCTGAGACAAGGAAAATATACAGTGGGGATATTAAAGAAGTTTAGTATGACTAAATGAAAATCGATGCCTACATTGATGGTGATGGATTTGAAGAAAATGAATAATAATGATTCAGACAAGATTGATCCACAATTGATTGGACCACTGACGTATCTGGTTAACACCATACCTGATATATGCTATGCAGTAAATGTGTTTATCCATTCATGAGTCAACCGAGACAGACTCATTGGATAGAAGCAAGACATGTATTGAGATACCTACGAAGCACAGTTGGATATGGCCTGAGATATTCCTCCAGTGTAGAATTGTGTTTGCAGAGATATGTTGATTAATAAGGGATCGCAGTGAACCGGAAGAGCACGTTTGATTGTTGTTTTACCTTGGGGTCTTCCATGGTTTCCTAGTGTAGTAGGAAACAAAGATCTGTAACCTTGAGTACCACGGAAGCAGAGTATATATCATTGAGTGTGGTAGTCCATGAATCAGTGTGGCTTCGCAAGCTTCTGACAAATTTATTTTGATCATGAGATGGATCCTATTATTATTGTGATAACCAAAGTTGTGTGAAGCTCTCTGAGAACCCTGTGTTTCATGATAGATCAAAACACATTGAGATAAAATATCATTAGATCAGAGATATGTTGCAAAGGAAAGAAGTACATGTAAAGTACCTTCCTACACATGAAAAAATTATAGATATCTTCACCAAACCACTTTCCAAGATGAAGTTTGAGTACTTCCATGAGAGACTTAGCCTAGTGAAGAATACCTCCCTAGCTGAGAGGGAGTATTGATGACTACAACCAAGACAAAGTTCGAGTACTTATGTGAGAGACTTGTGTTGGTGGAGAATGCCTCCCTAGATGAGAGGGAGTGTTGATGATTACAGTTGCGTGAGATATCCTCCAAGACACATATTGAGTGATTCAACCTCAGAGAGCCCATGAGTTGGGTGTGCCCATGAGATGGGTGTGCCCATGAGATGGGTATGTGGTTCCTCTCTAAGATAGAGATGGAACGTTGTGTGCTCCTGTACGGGGTGAGGAATCCCATGAGATGGGTGTGTGTTTCCTCTCTGAAACGGAGATGGAGCATTGTGTGCCCATGTGTGGGGTGAGGAAGCCCATGAGCTGGGTGTGTGGTTCCTCTCTGAGACGAAGATGGAATTTTGTGTTCTCCTGTGTGGGGTGAGGAATCCCATGAGTTGGGTGTGTCATTCTCTCTAAGATGAAGATGAAAAAATGTAATGGTATCCTCTGTGTAGAGAGTTGAGATGATGTGATACTCTAGATGATTCTCTTGTGATATGTAGTGAGAAAGATATCTTCTGAGTTGGATGTTCCTATGGCTAAGCACACGTGAACATGATCCTAGTGGTTGAGAACTAGTGAGTGTGATTCTCTTGTGAGACACATTGATATAGAGATGTGGACATCCCTATGGTTGATCATAGATGGATGTGCCCCTAGTGGTTGAGCACTAGTGGGTGTATGATATCCCTTTCTATATTGTCCAAGAGTCAGACTTACCTGTAACCCTATTTGTGATGTAAAAGGTATAGGTCGGTCCCACCATTAATGTGAAAGATAATTAATGTAAAAGATAATTAATATGGTAATTATTAATTATATTGTGAGCTATTGAGGTCGGCCATGTTGTGCCAATAGACACTACTTTTGATATGCTCAGTCTAATATACATAAAGGTAAATTCCCCATTGAGGAAGCATAACACAAGTGTGAGTTTGGAAATTTCAGCAAGTACTTGTTCTTGGGCTCAAGTGCGCACCTATCTCGAGCACTAGTCTCCTAGGGTTTGTGAGCACCCTTTTGTGTGTTAGGTTTATGGTGTGGGAGATCTTTCTCTTGAAGTGTATAACAAAGGATTGGCTGGTTTTTCTTCCCTTGTTGAGAAGGGTTTCCCAGGATACTTATTGTGTACTTGTGCATGGTGTTTTCTTCTTGTGATCTTGGTTGCTGCAACAAATTGTTAATGGTGAAATTGCAAAAGGCTATGGTTCAAGTAAAATGCTAAAGTATGAATGAACTTCATGCTTGAGCCTAGCTTATTGAAAAATTAACAAGAGGAAGCCTCCTTTTTTTTGGTATCAATGCTAGAAAGTTGTTATTTAGGGATCCATGGACTTTACCATATTTTCTATGATTCACGTATTACCTTGAGTAAATCATCTTTTAGGAGTTCATAAAAACCAAGAAAAAAATCTACAGAAAGTTTGTCAAGGCTTGGACTTTTGATTGTTTGAAAACCTTCCAAAGTAGAAAGGATCTCGCCCTCTAGAATGTCTTCTTGAAGGGACTCGTTCAAATATTCAGTGATGGATCTTACGAAGAGCTCCACCACCTCTAAAATTTCCATTATTGGACAACCTGGAGGAGAAGAGAATAGGTTAAAGAAATAACTTATCCTTTCCTTTGTAATTTCAGGAAAGGAGGAAACCAATTGACCTTCTGATTTTTTTATTTTTGAAATTGAGTTTAGGCTCCTATGATGGTTATCATAGTTATAAAAAAACTTTGAAAACCCCATTATTCCCAAGTTATTTCACCCTTTCACACAATTAATCCCTTTCATAACTTAGTACAACCCTTTTTTCCTAAGTTATTTCACTTAATTAAGTCATTATCCACTTTTATGCATTTCCCCTTCTTTATTTTATTCAAATTAAAGGGAAAATTCAAATCAGTGGTTAAAATTGATTTGGTTAAATAAAATATTTTATTATTTTGACAATATCAAGGATAACCACTATTTTTCATATAAAATAAAGATATCCATACCATTTTCCATGATGATTTTCCTTGAGAGTACTAAGATGTTGTCGAAATTTCCACTCATATTTTAGATTCATCTCACCATGTTGGAATACTGAGAGGGGAGGGAGGGGTGAATCAATATGTGCACTTTTATTACTTTTAACCACAATGTATATTCTTCAACAATGTTCAACAATTTATCTTTAGAATTCAATATATATCATCAATAGTATAATCATAAGCAGTATCACATGAACAATATCACATCAAATGCACAGTACACCAAAATTTACGTGGAAACCCAAATGGGAGAAAACCATAAAATGATTTTCTTATATGTCAAAATAATGCATTCATTGGAAGCACCAACTTCCCAATTTTCCAAATTCAATTGGAAGGAAGCTACAACCCCATATTCTTAGGCTTCAACCTGAAGGAATCTATTGTTGAAAGATTAATTAATTGTTTAAAGAATGATTGATGAAACATTAATTAATTGTCAAAAGAATAATTGTAGAAAGATTAATCAATTGTCGAAAGAATAATTGTTGAGATATTAATTGTCATTAGATTGGTTGTTATTGATGTCAACCCTTGAACAAGAGGTTAACAGGTTGCATGTCGAAGCAAAGTAGCTAGAAACAGAAGTTAACAAGTTGCATGTTAGTTGCATGAGATCCTCATCAGAAGTTAGCAAGTTGCATAAGAAGTTAACAAGTTGCATGTCAATTGCATGTGCATCTGAGTTGCATGAAATCTTCACTAAAACATAGAGAAGAGTCATTTGATTCATAAGAATTTGATTTGGTGAATTCTCTTGTGGATCTTGGTATGAGGTGTGTGTGGTTGCAGTATTGATGAGATATTGATATCAGTAGAAGCAACAAAAATATCATAGACAACAAAATAAAAATGTTATCAGTGACAAAGTTAGTGGCAGGTTGGTCTACATTTATATTTCAGGGCGGTTGTACGAGGCAAGGAAAGGGGGTTGTATCCTCCTTCCATTTAGAGTCATTAAATTAGGGAGTTGGATCTTCCTTCAAGTTGTAGCATGTAAATAGGGGGTTGGATCCTCCTTCCAATTGTAGCTGGAGAAATAGCAAGTTGGTGGTTCCAATGAATGTACTCTTTGATAAATAAGAAAATAATTATGTGGTTTTCTCCCACATTAGGTTTCCACATAAAATTCTGGTGTACTATGTTTATGTGATGTATATGCATTGAATTATGGTGTTTTTAATGCTCATGTTATTTATTGGAGGTTTTATATTGTGAATAAAAGTATATTTTTTTCTCTAACTGATTCACCCCCCCTCTCAGTATTACAACAATTTGTATCAGATTGGGTCCTTCAAGAAGACGTTTAACCATTGGAAGGAGATCACAAAATATTCTAAGATTGGAGAACCAATGTTTCACAATCAGAACTATACCTTTTGGAATAAAAGGATGAAAACCTTCTTTTTTTTTTTGTAAGTAAGATTGTATAAAAATCCTTCCAAAATCAAAGATTACAGTATCATCATTATGTTCCAGGATGTAAACATTGAGTTGCCCCGAGGGGAAACCAGCTCATCCAGCCAAACAGTTTCATAATTTAAGTCTTAAAGTGATAGTCATAACAAGTCTTAAAAACAAAATATTACAGCTTGACCTTTCTACTGGTATATAACAGAAAAATGCAACCCCCTGAGGGTGACCAACTTGACAGTAATTGACATAGACAGATTATCACTATAGTGTCCATGAGGCAAAAAAATAGTTATATGACCCTCCAACAAGAAAAATAAAAGAGACGATTGTGCAAGTCAAGTGGTAGGGCTGTAGTGCGACCATGCATCCATGGAGGTGACGTCGAACGTAGGGTCCCCGAGAGGTGTTTGCTCCTCCTTGATTGGTGTCGTGTCCTCCTCCTTGACTGGTGTTGCATCCTCCAAAGTCCCATGTGGTGGAGCTGGTGCCAAGACCAATGGCTCAACCTTTGCTGCGTATGATTTTCTAGCTAAAGGGTGGAAAACATCTTGCATTTTTGAAAGAAATTGCAGGAATTGCGTTGCTTTCCCATCCAGAATCTCCATATGAAACCGGAGATCATCCAAGTCTCATTGTAACTCAAAAACTAGGCCTTGCAGCATTGCAAGTCCTACTTGCAATTCAAATGTAGAGTCGGCACGGGAGTGAGGTCGATGTTGTGAGCCTTGGCTGGCTTCATGGCCAACACCCTGAGAGTGAGCATCGTGTAGCAAGGCATGGGGCGACTGGGAAGGCGAGTGGGCTGAAGAATTTGGTGGAGCCACTGGGATTGACTATGAAGAGGAGGCCAAATCTCCGAGGGGGCCTAGGTTAAATTCCAAAGAAGTCCCAGAGAGATCAAACCACTCCAACCTGCAAGCAAAAGGTGACGAGAGGGGCGGGAGGTTGTTGGGGTTGTGGCTTGAATACACTAGGGAGAAGGGCGAGGAGGATGAGGAGCTATGGGATGGTGTGGGTAGGGGATGGAGGGTCAGACGTAGTTGGTTGGGATGCCATGTCGTGCCTCATTTTGAATTCCCCCTCTGTCTCGGCATCTCTGAGATACTATGAGGGCAGAAATGCACCAGAGAGAATGAAAAAAGGCTAAGGAACAACTGAGAGGGAGGTCGAGCTCTAGAGGATCTGTCCATAGGAGAATGAGGTGTCTAATGCACCTGGTGCAATATATAGTAGCTAAGTCACTGGTTCCATCCATAAAACCAACACATGCACATAGTAAATTTAGATCCATGGTGCTAGTCCATCGAAGGGACAGAGAGAAAGAGCAGGGTGCACTGCGATTAATGGAGCCATGTCTCATGCATTGTGGTTTTAATTGAATTAAGGTGGCAGGAGGGGGATTCATGCGTTCGTCACGTGGCTAACGCCACAGTGGCCCTCTCCTGGCTGCTCCTCTTGACAGGTGTCTCCCAATATCACCCCATCCAGGGAAAGGATGAAAACAATTTTACAGGAACAAGGATTTTATGTTTGGAAATCAGTAGTAGATGGGTATACAACGCCATACACTCCCCCAACTGAAAGAGATGGAAATAAAATTAACGAAAACAAATCAAAGGCTAAAGGTACTATTCCGATCATCTTAGTTGATTCAATATTTGTCAAAGTTATGCATTGTGATAGTGCAAAGGATATTTGAGATAAAATCCAAAATATTTATGAAGGATATTCCAAGGTTAAGGGAGCTAATCTTCAAATTTTCAGAGATAAGTTTGAATAGTTGAATATGAAGGATGATGAAGACATTACAACCTACCTTATGTGAGTTGACAAAATAGTTAACACTATTAAGGAATTGGGAATAGAAGTTGATGACATAGTGGTTGTTCAAAAGGTATTGATGTCTCTTCCTATGAGATTTGATTCTAAAATATTATCCCTAGAAGAAAGAGAAGATATTGGTACTTTTAGCATGAATGCACTACATGGAATATTTATAGCCTATGAAATGAGAATAGAACAAGAGAACCTAGTCATAAAGGAATAAAATTTAAAGAAATCAAAGAAGACAAAGAAGAAGATAAAGAAAAAGTTAGAACCAGGTTGTAGATATAGTGATGATTCAGACGAAGATGAATAGATGGATAACTTTGTAAGGAAATTATAGAAAGGAACCGACAAGTATAAAGGTGTGATTCCATTTAAATGTTTAAATTGTGGTGGTATTGGTCATTTTTATTCTAAATGTCCTCATAAGAATAAACAAAGTGATAAAGAAGAAGTTTCTAAAAGGGAAAATAAATATCAAAAGGGAAACAAGAGAAGAAACAAAAGGAAATTATTCAAGAAAAGTTTCTACTCAAAGAAGTATAGTTCATCATCAGACGAGGAGGATAATGATAGTAACAATGATTTTGAAAGAGCACTCTTCATGGAAATAGAAGATAATTCCAAATAAGAAGGTGAATTTGATGTCAGAGAAGAGCTAATCAGTTCGTTAGAAGAACTTAGGAAGGAAAGAGACAAGTCACTGAGGACAGAGTTAAAAATCAAAGAGGGATCTCAGAATTCCAAATCTGAAGAACTAGAGCAAATGATCACGAGTCTAAAAATTCAAATAGAATAAGACATAATAATTGAGGAAATACTTAGAATTTAGTTAGATAAAAAGGAAAAAACAATTGGCAAACAACAACCTCCCAAATTTTCATTTATTTTCAATAAAATTTGGGACCCACTTTATTTTTGAAAATTCTTTTTAGTTCGTGTAAATTTTCTTTGTCTTAATTTTGTAAATATGTTTGAGATTATGATTTTATAT
>ML795806.1:98444-141947 GCA_009831015.1 Picea engelmannii
AAAGGATCCTAAAATGTCACTTCACCCAATGCAAGATAGCGTAGTTTCACCTTGTACATCCCATTTATAGAATTTTTTTCCTAAACCAGAGAGTCCTTTTCTTATTTAATTAAGGTAATAAAATTTCATTTTAGAGACTCCACAGAAGATTCTCATTCAATGGATTTTTCCCCTTTCATCCTAGATCATCCTGCGATTTCCATAGAGAGTTCCCCAACTAATATTTTATTTCATGTTTGGCATCCCAAATAGAAAAAAAATCCTAAATTGTGAAGATTTAAAATTAGCTCATTTAAAAGTTTGAAATAATTTTTCACCCCTTCCCAAAGATACTCAGATGCTTTTCCCATTTCCAATTTTCCATGATAACTAGTCCCCAACCACAGAAAACACATCCTCCATAACCTTCCAACCGATAGATCCATTTGTCATCGATTTATCTACGTCTCGAAACCATTCAACTATTGATTCCCCGGGAAAATATTTTGGTGTCATCACCCTAACCCATAACATAGAGTTATGAGAAAGTCTCCAAAGACTCTTTGCAACGAGGGCCTTATTGAACCAAAAGATTTTTTTTACTCCCCATCCACCATATCTTTTAGGCATTGCAATCTGTGACCACTTGACTAAGGGGATGCTTGAAGAATCCTTTTTATCTGACTAAAGGAATTGGAAAACTATTTTTCTAATCTTTGAGAGGATTACTTTTGGAATCTTTGCAATAGAGGTCGAGTAGACAAGAATGATGCTTAGAATATATTTTATTAAAACCAATATCCCTCCCCTAGAGAGATTTTTGAAATTCCAATTTGTCTCCCCCTCTTGAATTTTCCTTGGTAGCCAAATCCAATTCTCTATCCTCTATCTGCTGGGTTTTGAAATCAAATCCTGTGTATTTTGTACCCTCATCAATGACATTTTTCTTGAAAGGTAACCAAACCGCTAACTGAGCCATGATCGAATTCCCAAGAGAAAAAGTCAAAAGGGCTCACTTTTCCATATTAATTTACATTCATGTAGTTGCACTGAACAAGTAAATGATGTATTTTATCATTTTTATCTCCTACATATTTCCTGCACCAAACATCATTATATCGTCAACAAATAATAATTGTGTCAGAAAAACCTCCAGAGGAACTTTAATTCCTTTAAGAAGACCATTCCTTTTTGCTTTATCAATGATTTTATTGAGGCCCTCTGCCAGGATGAGAAAGAGGAATGAGGAAAATGGGTATCCCTATCATAGTCCCATGGAGAAGCTAAAAAAAGAGGAAGGAGATACATTGATTAGCACAACAAAGTTCGCAGATTCAACACAACTCATAATCCATTTTACAATGGGAAAATTCATTCCCATCAAAATCAAGGACAACCTCAAGAAGGTCCAAATGGATTTGTCATAAGACATTGACAAGTCAAATTTTAGCACGAAAGAAGGGAGATTTTTTGTATTTATGGTGTGAAAGGATTCTTGAGCTAAGGATACAACATCATGTATATGTATTTTAAAAAGGAATCGAAATTGTTCCTCTGAGATTATAGTTCTTAGGATCGGTTTGAGCCTATTGGCTAAAAACTTCGCAATTAATTTGTATATCAAGTTATAATAGGCAATGGGTCTAATATCCTCGAAAGAGGTGTTGATGATTACAACTACATGAGATATCCTCCAGGACACAAACTGACTGAGTCGACCTAAGAGAGAGCCCATGAGTTGGGTTTTCCCATGAGATTGGTGTGTGGTTCCTCTTTGAGACGAAGATGGAACGTTGTGTTCCCCTATGCGGGGTGAGGAAGCCCATGAGATGGGTGTTTGGTTCCTCTATGACACAGAGATGGAGCACTGTGTTCCCTTGTGTGGAGTGAGGAAACCCATGAGCTGGGTATGTGGTTCCTCTCTGTGACGGAGATGGAATGTTGTGTGCCCCTATGTGGGGTGAGGAAGCCCATGAGTTGGGTGTGTTGTTCTTTCTGAGATGGAGATGAAATGATGTATTGGTCTCCTCTATACAGAGAGTTGAGATGATGTGATACTCCAGATGATTCTCTTGTGAGATGTAGTGAGAAAGAGATATGATGAGTTGGATGTGCTTGTGGCTGAGCACAAGTGAATGTGATCCTGGTGCCTGAGCACTAGTGAGTGTGATTCTTCTGTGAGACGTAGTGAGATAGATATGTGGACATCCATGTGGTTGAGCACAGATGGATGTGCCCCTAGTGGTTGAGCACTAGTGGGTGTATGAGATCCATTTCTATATTTTCCAAGAGTCAGACTTACCTATAACCCTATTTGTGATATAAAGGGTACAGACCGGACCCACCATTAATGTGAAAGATAATTGATGTAAAAGATAATTAATATGGTAATTATTAATTGTATTGTGAGTTATTGAGGTCAGCCCTGTTGTTCGAATAGACACTAATTTTTATATGATTGGTCTAATATAAATAAAGGTAAATTCCCCATTGAGGAATCATAACATAAGTGTGAGTTTGGAAATTTCAGCAAGTACTTGTTCTTGGGATGAAGTGTGCACCTCTCTTGGGCGCTAGTCTCCTAGGGTTTGTGAGCACCCTTTTGTGTGCTAGGTTTATGGTGTGGGAGGTCTTTCTCTTGAATAATGTAGCAAAGGATTGGTTGGGTTCTCTTTCCTTGTTGGGAAGGGTTTCCTAGGATACTTCTTGTGTACTTGTGCATGGTGTTTTATTCTTGGGATCTTGGTTGTTGCAACAAATTGTTAATGGTGAAATTGCAAATGTCTATGGTTCAAGTAAAATAATAGAACTAGAATGAACTTCATGCTTGAGCGTATATTAGTGAAAAATCAACATGGTATCAGAGGATAGGTATTGAAGAACCCCTACACAAGCATTTAAAGTTAGTCGTCCCTCATTTTCTACAGTTCTATACGACCTCTAGGGTTTGCTAGAATTATGTACGACCCTCCTTCTCTGAGGTGTTTCAGCCTCTAATAATTCTACATTGAGGCTAATTTTGACATAGAGGTACAAAATTCTCTAGTGCGGCTCCAGAAACTCTCAGAGTGAAATTTCGAGCATTTTGAATTTTTGACCCTAAGGTTTCTAGGGTTTCACAATTTTCTGCAGAATTTTGGTTTTAGGGTTCCTGCAGCTCATTGAAGGAGAGTTTCATATCACCAGTATTCCTATGACATTATTAAGGATTATTTTTGGCAGTCATAAGCCCAACAAAACCTAAGGTTGCTAGTCTAACCTAGCCATTAGGTTTTCTAATTCCAGTTGGAAAGAGTTTGTGAAAAAATATGAAAATGTGAAGAACAAAACCTTGGTGGAAGAAAGGCTTGATGGATCAAGAAACTTCAGCTCCTGGAAGTCAAGACTTCAGATCACCCTTGAGAAAGATAATGTTTTGAGCATGATACAAAAGACTTTACTAGAGACAGCTATTGATGAAGAGAAGGAAACAAGAAAGGAATAAGACGCCAAGGCAAGGAAAATAATCATCTACTCAGTAAGAGATCATCTCCTACCTTGTATTCTCAACCTAAAGACAACTTATGAAATGTATGAAGCATTGAAGAATATCTTTAAGAGTGACAAAACCCTCAGAGCCCTTACCTTAAAGGGCCATCTTCAAAGTATAAGGATGACAAAAGGTGATACAGTTGCTACCTTCTTTATGAAGATGTCAGAGATCAGAGATCAACTAGGTAGCACTAGAGAAGTCATATCTGACAAAGAACTTGTTTTTTCCACTCTCAACAATATTCCAAAACACTGGGAACCATTTCTTCAAAGTATCAGTGGAAGGGAAAAACTACCCACTTTTGATTGTCTGTGGACAGACTGTACCCAAGAAGAACTTAGACTTAGAAATAGAGGAGTGGCAGACTCCCCTGATGACAACCATACTCTTTCACTTCATACAAAGAAAGGAGGAAGATTCAAAAGAAACTTCAGACAAACATTCATAAATGAGAATACTCCATCAACTTCACGTTATGATCAAAGAAGAGATATAACATAGATCCAGTGCTCCAGATGTGACAAATATGGACACTATGCAAGAAATTGTCTGACCAGGAAGAAAGGAAGACAATATGCTTCCACCAGTGACATTGATCCAGGTCCACCTCAAAGGGATGAATATAAGAGAGATGAGGATTACTTCCTCTAAACCAAATATAAGATTGAGCATGATTGCATACCCAGGTGAATTGTTTGATTTAATTATTAAAACTATAGTTGATTGCATTCTTGATAGTGAAGGGTATTATCCCTAGTGTGGGATCCCTCATGAATTGGACCATTATCCCTTGTATGGGATTCCAACCTTTGTTGATTGATTATTATGCTAGAAGTCATAAAATACTGAAGAGTCAGTAGAGAACCTGAGAAGACATAAAATATCTAGCAAACAAGAAAAAGAAGATATCTTCTCTTCAGACTTCAGAGGGAGTTACTTGACTCAGAGAGAGTCAAAACCAATTGAGAAGAAGGAAGAGACATTACCTTCTCCCCTTCAACAATTTAGAGGGAGACAATCATCATTCTAGTTGATCCAGCTAATATCTCGAAGATATTGTAGTAGGACATAAAAGGCCTATCTAGGCTCGACAAACTCTGAAAGGGGCAGAGGGACTTGCAGCTAATGGAAGTGTCGAGAAATATGAAGAGATATTTGTGGCTAGAAGATTCCCACAAATAGAGGGAGTTGTCTATGATGAGACACTTGATCCGGTAAGCCTGATACACTTCCATCCATACTACCATCCATGATTTGGAAACTACATCAGATGGATGGATTCTTGATGAGTTTGGGTTTCAACAAGAGTGTTGGTGATCCAAACCTACATTATTACATTGTTGGTGACGAGAGCCTGATTTTTATGACTTATTCAGGAAGTCATGTTGTTGGATACAAGGAAGCTTTGATTTTTTATTTCGAGATGAAGGATCTGGGTATGATGCACTACTTCTTGGGAAAAGAAGTATGGCAGAAGATTGATGATATTTTTCCTGAGACAAGGAAAATATACAGTGGGGATATTAAAGAAGTTTAGTATGACTAAATGAAAATCGATGCCTACATTGATGGTGATGGATTTGAAGAAAATGAATAATAATGATTCAGACAAGATTGATCCACAATTGATTGGACCACTGACGTATCTGGTTAACACCATACCTGATATATGCTATGCAGTAAATGTGTTTATCCATTCATGAGTCAACCGAGACAGACTCATTGGATAGAAGCAAGACATGTATTGAGATACCTACGAAGCACAGTTGGATATGGCCTGAGATATTCCTCCAGTGTAGAATTGTGTTTGCAGAGATATGTTGATTAATAAGGGATCGCAGTGAACCGGAAGAGCACGTTTGATTGTTGTTTTACCTTGGGGTCTTCCATGGTTTCCTAGTGTAGTAGGAAACAAAGATCTGTAACCTTGAGTACCACGGAAGCAGAGTATATATCATTGAGTGTGGTAGTCCATGAATCAGTGTGGCTTCGCAAGCTTCTGACAAATTTATTTTGATCATGAGATGGATCCTATTATTATTGTGATAACCAAAGTTGTGTGAAGCTCTCTGAGAACCCTGTGTTTCATGATAGATCAAAACACATTGAGATAAAATATCATTAGATCAGAGATATGTTGCAAAGGAAAGAAGTACATGTAAAGTACCTTCCTACACATGAAAAAATTATAGATATCTTCACCAAACCACTTTCCAAGATGAAGTTTGAGTACTTCCATGAGAGACTTAGCCTAGTGAAGAATACCTCCCTAGCTGAGAGGGAGTATTGATGACTACAACCAAGACAAAGTTCGAGTACTTATGTGAGAGACTTGTGTTGGTGGAGAATGCCTCCCTAGATGAGAGGGAGTGTTGATGATTACAGTTGCGTGAGATATCCTCCAAGACACATATTGAGTGATTCAACCTCAGAGAGCCCATGAGTTGGGTGTGCCCATGAGATGGGTGTGCCCATGAGATGGGTATGTGGTTCCTCTCTAAGATAGAGATGGAACGTTGTGTGCTCCTGTACGGGGTGAGGAATCCCATGAGATGGGTGTGTGTTTCCTCTCTGAAACGGAGATGGAGCATTGTGTGCCCATGTGTGGGGTGAGGAAGCCCATGAGCTGGGTGTGTGGTTCCTCTCTGAGACGAAGATGGAATTTTGTGTTCTCCTGTGTGGGGTGAGGAATCCCATGAGTTGGGTGTGTCATTCTCTCTAAGATGAAGATGAAAAAATGTAATGGTATCCTCTGTGTAGAGAGTTGAGATGATGTGATACTCTAGATGATTCTCTTGTGATATGTAGTGAGAAAGATATCTTCTGAGTTGGATGTTCCTATGGCTAAGCACACGTGAACATGATCCTAGTGGTTGAGAACTAGTGAGTGTGATTCTCTTGTGAGACACATTGATATAGAGATGTGGACATCCCTATGGTTGATCATAGATGGATGTGCCCCTAGTGGTTGAGCACTAGTGGGTGTATGATATCCCTTTCTATATTGTCCAAGAGTCAGACTTACCTGTAACCCTATTTGTGATGTAAAAGGTATAGGTCGGTCCCACCATTAATGTGAAAGATAATTAATGTAAAAGATAATTAATATGGTAATTATTAATTATATTGTGAGCTATTGAGGTCGGCCATGTTGTGCCAATAGACACTACTTTTGATATGCTCAGTCTAATATACATAAAGGTAAATTCCCCATTGAGGAAGCATAACACAAGTGTGAGTTTGGAAATTTCAGCAAGTACTTGTTCTTGGGCTCAAGTGCGCACCTATCTCGAGCACTAGTCTCCTAGGGTTTGTGAGCACCCTTTTGTGTGTTAGGTTTATGGTGTGGGAGATCTTTCTCTTGAAGTGTATAACAAAGGATTGGCTGGTTTTTCTTCCCTTGTTGAGAAGGGTTTCCCAGGATACTTATTGTGTACTTGTGCATGGTGTTTTCTTCTTGTGATCTTGGTTGCTGCAACAAATTGTTAATGGTGAAATTGCAAAAGGCTATGGTTCAAGTAAAATGCTAAAGTATGAATGAACTTCATGCTTGAGCCTAGCTTATTGAAAAATTAACAAGAGGAAGCCTCCTTTTTTTTGGTATCAATGCTAGAAAGTTGTTATTTAGGGATCCATGGACTTTACCATATTTTCTATGATTCACGTATTACCTTGAGTAAATCATCTTTTAGGAGTTCATAAAAACCAAGAAAAAAATCTACAGAAAGTTTGTCAAGGCTTGGACTTTTGATTGTTTGAAAACCTTCCAAAGTAGAAAGGATCTCGCCCTCTAGAATGTCTTCTTGAAGGGACTCGTTCAAATATTCAGTGATGGATCTTACGAAGAGCTCCACCACCTCTAAAATTTCCATTATTGGACAACCTGGAGGAGAAGAGAATAGGTTAAAGAAATAACTTATCCTTTCCTTTGTAATTTCAGGAAAGGAGGAAACCAATTGACCTTCTGATTTTTTTATTTTTGAAATTGAGTTTAGGCTCCTATGATGGTTATCATAGTTATAAAAAAACTTTGAAAACCCCATTATTCCCAAGTTATTTCACCCTTTCACACAATTAATCCCTTTCATAACTTAGTACAACCCTTTTTTCCTAAGTTATTTCACTTAATTAAGTCATTATCCACTTTTATGCATTTCCCCTTCTTTATTTTATTCAAATTAAAGGGAAAATTCAAATCAGTGGTTAAAATTGATTTGGTTAAATAAAATATTTTATTATTTTGACAATATCAAGGATAACCACTATTTTTCATATAAAATAAAGATATCCATACCATTTTCCATGATGATTTTCCTTGAGAGTACTAAGATGTTGTCGAAATTTCCACTCATATTTTAGATTCATCTCACCATGTTGGAATACTGAGAGGGGAGGGAGGGGTGAATCAATATGTGCACTTTTATTACTTTTAACCACAATGTATATTCTTCAACAATGTTCAACAATTTATCTTTAGAATTCAATATATATCATCAATAGTATAATCATAAGCAGTATCACATGAACAATATCACATCAAATGCACAGTACACCAAAATTTACGTGGAAACCCAAATGGGAGAAAACCATAAAATGATTTTCTTATATGTCAAAATAATGCATTCATTGGAAGCACCAACTTCCCAATTTTCCAAATTCAATTGGAAGGAAGCTACAACCCCATATTCTTAGGCTTCAACCTGAAGGAATCTATTGTTGAAAGATTAATTAATTGTTTAAAGAATGATTGATGAAACATTAATTAATTGTCAAAAGAATAATTGTAGAAAGATTAATCAATTGTCGAAAGAATAATTGTTGAGATATTAATTGTCATTAGATTGGTTGTTATTGATGTCAACCCTTGAACAAGAGGTTAACAGGTTGCATGTCGAAGCAAAGTAGCTAGAAACAGAAGTTAACAAGTTGCATGTTAGTTGCATGAGATCCTCATCAGAAGTTAGCAAGTTGCATAAGAAGTTAACAAGTTGCATGTCAATTGCATGTGCATCTGAGTTGCATGAAATCTTCACTAAAACATAGAGAAGAGTCATTTGATTCATAAGAATTTGATTTGGTGAATTCTCTTGTGGATCTTGGTATGAGGTGTGTGTGGTTGCAGTATTGATGAGATATTGATATCAGTAGAAGCAACAAAAATATCATAGACAACAAAATAAAAATGTTATCAGTGACAAAGTTAGTGGCAGGTTGGTCTACATTTATATTTCAGGGCGGTTGTACGAGGCAAGGAAAGGGGGTTGTATCCTCCTTCCATTTAGAGTCATTAAATTAGGGAGTTGGATCTTCCTTCAAGTTGTAGCATGTAAATAGGGGGTTGGATCCTCCTTCCAATTGTAGCTGGAGAAATAGCAAGTTGGTGGTTCCAATGAATGTACTCTTTGATAAATAAGAAAATAATTATGTGGTTTTCTCCCACATTAGGTTTCCACATAAAATTCTGGTGTACTATGTTTATGTGATGTATATGCATTGAATTATGGTGTTTTTAATGCTCATGTTATTTATTGGAGGTTTTATATTGTGAATAAAAGTATATTTTTTTCTCTAACTGATTCACCCCCCCTCTCAGTATTACAACAATTTGTATCAGATTGGGTCCTTCAAGAAGACGTTTAACCATTGGAAGGAGATCACAAAATATTCTAAGATTGGAGAACCAATGTTTCACAATCAGAACTATACCTTTTGGAATAAAAGGATGAAAACCTTCTTTTTTTTTTTGTAAGTAAGATTGTATAAAAATCCTTCCAAAATCAAAGATTACAGTATCATCATTATGTTCCAGGATGTAAACATTGAGTTGCCCCGAGGGGAAACCAGCTCATCCAGCCAAACAGTTTCATAATTTAAGTCTTAAAGTGATAGTCATAACAAGTCTTAAAAACAAAATATTACAGCTTGACCTTTCTACTGGTATATAACAGAAAAATGCAACCCCCTGAGGGTGACCAACTTGACAGTAATTGACATAGACAGATTATCACTATAGTGTCCATGAGGCAAAAAAATAGTTATATGACCCTCCAACAAGAAAAATAAAAGAGACGATTGTGCAAGTCAAGTGGTAGGGCTGTAGTGCGACCATGCATCCATGGAGGTGACGTCGAACGTAGGGTCCCCGAGAGGTGTTTGCTCCTCCTTGATTGGTGTCGTGTCCTCCTCCTTGACTGGTGTTGCATCCTCCAAAGTCCCATGTGGTGGAGCTGGTGCCAAGACCAATGGCTCAACCTTTGCTGCGTATGATTTTCTAGCTAAAGGGTGGAAAACATCTTGCATTTTTGAAAGAAATTGCAGGAATTGCGTTGCTTTCCCATCCAGAATCTCCATATGAAACCGGAGATCATCCAAGTCTCATTGTAACTCAAAAACTAGGCCTTGCAGCATTGCAAGTCCTACTTGCAATTCAAATGTAGAGTCGGCACGGGAGTGAGGTCGATGTTGTGAGCCTTGGCTGGCTTCATGGCCAACACCCTGAGAGTGAGCATCGTGTAGCAAGGCATGGGGCGACTGGGAAGGCGAGTGGGCTGAAGAATTTGGTGGAGCCACTGGGATTGACTATGAAGAGGAGGCCAAATCTCCGAGGGGGCCTAGGTTAAATTCCAAAGAAGTCCCAGAGAGATCAAACCACTCCAACCTGCAAGCAAAAGGTGACGAGAGGGGCGGGAGGTTGTTGGGGTTGTGGCTTGAATACACTAGGGAGAAGGGCGAGGAGGATGAGGAGCTATGGGATGGTGTGGGTAGGGGATGGAGGGTCAGACGTAGTTGGTTGGGATGCCATGTCGTGCCTCATTTTGAATTCCCCCTCTGTCTCGGCATCTCTGAGATACTATGAGGGCAGAAATGCACCAGAGAGAATGAAAAAAGGCTAAGGAACAACTGAGAGGGAGGTCGAGCTCTAGAGGATCTGTCCATAGGAGAATGAGGTGTCTAATGCACCTGGTGCAATATATAGTAGCTAAGTCACTGGTTCCATCCATAAAACCAACACATGCACATAGTAAATTTAGATCCATGGTGCTAGTCCATCGAAGGGACAGAGAGAAAGAGCAGGGTGCACTGCGATTAATGGAGCCATGTCTCATGCATTGTGGTTTTAATTGAATTAAGGTGGCAGGAGGGGGATTCATGCGTTCGTCACGTGGCTAACGCCACAGTGGCCCTCTCCTGGCTGCTCCTCTTGACAGGTGTCTCCCAATATCACCCCATCCAGGGAAAGGATGAAAACAATTTTACAGGAACAAGGATTTTATGTTTGGAAATCAGTAGTAGATGGGTATACAACGCCATACACTCCCCCAACTGAAAGAGATGGAAATAAAATTAACGAAAACAAATCAAAGGCTAAAGGTACTATTCCGATCATCTTAGTTGATTCAATATTTGTCAAAGTTATGCATTGTGATAGTGCAAAGGATATTTGAGATAAAATCCAAAATATTTATGAAGGATATTCCAAGGTTAAGGGAGCTAATCTTCAAATTTTCAGAGATAAGTTTGAATAGTTGAATATGAAGGATGATGAAGACATTACAACCTACCTTATGTGAGTTGACAAAATAGTTAACACTATTAAGGAATTGGGAATAGAAGTTGATGACATAGTGGTTGTTCAAAAGGTATTGATGTCTCTTCCTATGAGATTTGATTCTAAAATATTATCCCTAGAAGAAAGAGAAGATATTGGTACTTTTAGCATGAATGCACTACATGGAATATTTATAGCCTATGAAATGAGAATAGAACAAGAGAACCTAGTCATAAAGGAATAAAATTTAAAGAAATCAAAGAAGACAAAGAAGAAGATAAAGAAAAAGTTAGAACCAGGTTGTAGATATAGTGATGATTCAGACGAAGATGAATAGATGGATAACTTTGTAAGGAAATTATAGAAAGGAACCGACAAGTATAAAGGTGTGATTCCATTTAAATGTTTAAATTGTGGTGGTATTGGTCATTTTTATTCTAAATGTCCTCATAAGAATAAACAAAGTGATAAAGAAGAAGTTTCTAAAAGGGAAAATAAATATCAAAAGGGAAACAAGAGAAGAAACAAAAGGAAATTATTCAAGAAAAGTTTCTACTCAAAGAAGTATAGTTCATCATCAGACGAGGAGGATAATGATAGTAACAATGATTTTGAAAGAGCACTCTTCATGGAAATAGAAGATAATTCCAAATAAGAAGGTGAATTTGATGTCAGAGAAGAGCTAATCAGTTCGTTAGAAGAACTTAGGAAGGAAAGAGACAAGTCACTGAGGACAGAGTTAAAAATCAAAGAGGGATCTCAGAATTCCAAATCTGAAGAACTAGAGCAAATGATCACGAGTCTAAAAATTCAAATAGAATAAGACATAATAATTGAGGAAATACTTAGAATTTAGTTAGATAAAAAGGAAAAAACAATTGGCAAACAACAACCTCCCAAATTTTCATTTATTTTCAATAAAATTTGGGACCCACTTTATTTTTGAAAATTCTTTTTAGTTCGTGTAAATTTTCTTTGTCTTAATTTTGTAAATATGTTTGAGATTATGATTTTATATGGGCATCAATGCATTTTATATTCATTAATAATTCAAGGTTTTGCATGCTTTTAAACCCTACTTATATCGATTTTTCACATCTCCGTTTTGAATTTCATGATTTCAAACATGAAATTATAATTTTGTTTTCGAAATTAGCCTTATGGCATGTTGTTTAATGCCAATTTATTCTGTTGCATGTTGTTTTGATTATGATCTTAGGCACAGAGTGAAACTCAGTGATTTTATATATCATTTATTTATGGTGTCTATGTATTACATTATTCAAATACATGTTTGGAATATGGTTTTCTTTGAGCTACATAATTTAATGAGATATGAAAGGGATACCTTTCATCCTAAGTTTTATTAACTTTCTTATATTACATGATTTTGGATGAAATAAATAGTTGAAGATCTTATTAATTATCTTATACCTTATCTCATGTGTTAAACTTCACTTAATGGGACCATTATCAATGTTTATTGTTTATATTGCAAAATCTTATGAACAATGTATATGATTCTGAGGATAATCATCACAACACTTTTTTATTAAGGTCGATGTACTCTAGTGAATTAATGATCTGATTGATAATATATTTTGAACTTTTTGATTTCCATATGGTGTTTTGAGTTGTTGTTGTGTGTTACACATAGTAGACAAGGACGTCCTCCTATGTTTGAAAATAAGCAAAAATTAATTCTTATATCAAAGAAGAGATAGGGTATGTACTTAGTATGTTTTTACCATTTGGGGATTTTTGAAAGATTTACACTTTACTGTGAGCGAGGGTTTCATGTATTTGCTTCTGCATTCACATATTCACCATAAAATTTCGCCCTACAATTTGTCCTGAGTCAACTTGGGTGTATTACAATTGGTTTAATCTCTAGATGCAAGCCTCCAGGAACTAAATTTGTTGAAGAAAATGAGTATTTCCATCCCGTGCTCTAAAAGTTTGGGTGGTTCAAATTTTTAATGATGTTTCATGGTCACAACCTTCGAGTTTCAAGAGACTTTGTTCTTAGTTTCAATGAGAAGTCTACAGATATTAGGGATGTCGTGATGAAGATTGATGAATCCTTGATCACAAGAGCCATGAATATGCCATTAAAGGGGGAATAATGGTTCAAAACTAAAAGGGTTAGGAATATTCCTTGGTCTGAGTTTCTAGTCTCTCCCAAAACAAAGTACAATCCAAAAGGTATCCCCTCAACCCTTACCAAAAAGAAATGGAAATTTGTTTTATGGATAATCAAGTTGTACATTACATGTGAGGGTCGCTACAGTTTAATCCACCAATGTAAGCTTCCAACAATTGTTCATCACTTATGTTATCCATCGTTGTGGTCGGTACCTGAAATTCTAAATCATAGTCTTCAATATCACCTAAGTTCTTGATTCTTGTCAATTGACTGAAGAATTCATGTTCCCACACCTTTCCATATTTTGCTTCTAAGTATCTTGTAAATAAACACTAAGTATAATGGTAAAGAGGTGTGTTTCTTTTAACTACCCATTTATACCATTGATATGTTTTTATTTCAAAGTTCAAGGTTGCTATGTGAATCATTTTCTTATCATCCATAATATTATGCAGTTCAAAATATTTCTCTATTTGGCTCACCTAGGTAAAGAACTATGTTCCATCAAACTTCTTTAATTCAATCTTAGTTGAATTTAGGACCCCCACCATAATTAACTCCACAAGTAGAGTTAAATCCACTAGAAATTTGCTTATTATTGGTAGGTTGTTCAACTAGAATACTACCTTTATTTTCTTGAGTTCCTTACATTTTGATATCTCCTTTAGAGATTATGTCATCTAGAGCATGAAACATCATGGAAGTCAATGAATTTTGCAATTTTTTCATGGATTTTTGTATATTTCCATCCATCTTATTTGTCATGTCATCCAACTTCTTATCTATATTATTTTTAATTTCGTCCATATTTATTTTCAACTCGTTATTATTCTCATTCATCTTGTTATTCATCTTGTTTTCCATTTCATCCATATTTATTTTCATAACTTCATAAATTTTATGTTCCATTTTTTTCCCTATTTTCAGTGATCCTCTTTTCCATATGGCAATAAATATTGTCGATTTCATCTTGACTCATGGTTGATATTTCTGGAGGTTTAGTTGGTGAAGTAAATTTCATAGGAGACTTTGGCATCATGTGAAAAAATAATAATTATCCTCTTTTTCCTCTTTATTACAAATTTGAATCACCAAAAATATATCTTCCAATAAACATTAATGCCAATTTTAAGTTATGTACCTTTTAAACCCTTAATTTGGAGTTTGTCCTCCTGATCGACCTTCCTTCTTATGTATTTAAGAAAATTTAGCCCTTTTGAATCTGAAATTTCGACCTATAGTACTCTCAAATGTTTTCTCTTCAATTCCACAGGTACGACCAAAATTGGATGTGCCAAGTGAAATTTAGGGTAAATTTCTTAAACCTTGCTGATTTTTGGCCTTTCCAGGAGAGTGAACTTGTACCAAACCTAGGGTTAAAATTCCATCTAAATGGGAAACCAACATTTGGTATCATCATGATACTTATAGAGATACCATAAATAGATGGGGACCCACTTCCAGTAGTACAATCAAGGCCTTCCCCCCCACCAAATAGAAATCCATATGTGGGCACTATTGTAGATATAAAAAGCATACTACCACTGGGTATACTAGTGGAAGGAAATGATGTGATTGGAGGCATACCCCAAATGTAGTAACTAGATGTCGAAGGCATAGATGCATGATTACTTATCCCACTAAGTGGTGGTAAGGAGGTGGTCATTGTGATCCCCCCCACCCCCACAGTTGGAGATGTAGAGGTGGGTCCTACCCTATTGGTTAACCCACTAATTATTCAAATCATATGAGGTTTACTAAAAATGAGAACAAATCATTGAAAGGTATAGTCATGTACTTGAGTAAAGGGTCTATGATACCAACAAAGAAATTATTCAACCATAATGAAAAGTGTATTTTAATCCAAGGAGAAAAATAATATCCTATGGCCAACTAGACACAGATCTCACCACCAAGCACACCCCTAGAAAATCAAAGTTATCAACAAGGAAACCAATGGATAAAGGGGGCCTTCTGAAAACCAACCCTTGGAGGATGTCAAGCCCCCAAGACTTGGATAGTGAAGCTGTGAGATTCAGTTATGCTAACCCACACATAACATCCCTTACTAGTGCAACTAACCTCATGAAGACAAACACCCTCTAGGAGAACTGAAAAAGAGATTAGACACCTACCTTAAGTACTATAGGAACTTCCCATCGGCAATCACCTTATTTATATGCCCTAAAAATGGCTAGTAAGGTTACTAATTCACAATCACTGACTTAGAATAATAGTGGTGGGTCAGGACCACACGTATGGGAAGGGAAACTAAGCCCAAATATTCAAGAATCATTTCCCCCCATAGAGGCTTGAAACTTTTGAAACCTCATACATGTAGTAGTCCATATAAACCAAAACGATTGCAGAGGGGATAACCCCCCACTTTCTCTAGTGTGACCTCATGATTGACTCTTTTATTAGAGGATATTTTCCAACAAATGCTTGTTGATACTAATGGATTTTAACACTCACTAGTGACTCCTAGTTTCCATTTTATTGCCTTGGAGAATTTAATCTCCACCCCTAAACCAAGGCCCTAAATTCTAGTCTAATGTTGGTTTTCTAGAAGTTAAAGAGTCTAGTGAATTTTAAATTAAGAATGTTTCTTATTAAGCTATTGTTTACTCAATGGTAATGGAATGAAACTTTAGTGGTCTTTGATGACACTTTCTAATCCAAAAGAGAACAAAAGAATGTATGCAAAAGAATTCACTTTGTCTTTCGATGAACGCTATCTAAAGGAAAGGAGATGTATTTTTCACTTTCATCTTTTTATAACCTAAAAAACAACCTCAGACTCTCTCGTTGACCATTCAATACAACCAAAGGAATTTGAATGAAATCCTCAAAGGATAAAAAAAACAATGCAATCTTCAAACAAGACACTCAAATTATTCACTCTATCATGCTTATGAGATGAAAAATTATTCTTAGTATAATAATGAAAATGAGATGTAAATCATACCATGAAAAAATAAATTCAAGCATTGTATGATATTTGTAGTGATGCAAACAAGCACACCCCAATGCATGTATGTGACAAAAATCCCAAAACTTAGACAAAAAAATAACAATGCAAAGTTTCCAATCACACACAAATTGAATGTAAGGGGATCTATCACACACTACCAGATCATAAAATGCACACTGCAAGTGATTCCCATGTCACCATTCACTAGGAAAAGAATTCAAGCAAGCAAGAAAGATAAAAAAAAAATCACTCAACACCTCAAATTAAATCAGAAACTAAAACAATAAATAAGAATTTTAGCCAAGGGTCAAATCAATGACAAGAGATCATTGACAGTCTCACAAACCCGGTCTAGACATAGATTTGAGAGTAAAATAGTTGAAAAAAACACAAAACCACCTATAAGAGGTGGCCGCGACCTACCAATAATGTAAGGAACAACTAATAGGGATGTGGTCATGACCCTGCTAGTTTAGAAAGGTGTGATCAGTTTATCTGGTTTTCAAAGAACAAGTGTGACAGTGCCATATAATTGGGCAAAAATCCCATATTTGGCCAAAATCTAATAGATCTGATGGATTTAACCACCCAGTGACTGATGAGGAAGGTAGAAAACTACAAACAACTTTCAGAGACCGAAAGAGAAAAGTAAAATCCAAATCTAAGGAGGAATCAAAGATTCTTCGCTAGTGGAGTTTCTAGTTCTATGAAGGATAAATCCTCCTCGTGGACAAGTCAGAACTCCCTAAGATATACCCATGATCTGAGATAGATTGTCGAATAGATAACAACAAATTATTCCACTATATCTACTAGACTTGATCATTAATCATGCTATGAGAAGGAGGCAAAATGGTTTAAACCTAATTTAGTGGTGGTTGTCCTTGCATATTATTCCAGATTTTATGAGTAGAATGAAATGAATACAAATTATTAAAATATGCTTAACACATAATAACATAGATACAGTAAAATTGGTTTTCTATTCAATAAGGAAATAAGTCGAAACTGTAAAATGCAGCGGAAACAAAGATTGCTCGAATGGTGGCAGCTTATCTCAGAGAAGAAATGCAATGGTTGTAGTCATTCACAAGAAGATGATTACAATGAGGCTCCGAAGGAGTTTTTACAATAAACAGGAATGTAGAAAACCATAAACATCCAAAAAAATAACCCTAGGAGATGAAGCGCCAAAAGTCATGTGGGCACCATTTGGATAAGTTAGTTCATCAACTTTTTGGGGTCATAACTTTTGCATACGATCTTCGTTTTAGGCACACGATAGACCGTTGGAAAGGTATCGTAGAGGAGATTCATTTTTGGGGCTCAATCAAAGCCTTCTTCTATCATTGAGAAGCTCGATCCCAAAAAACCTTCATTTAGGCCCTCAAAATGGCCCCAAAAGTTAAAAACTGCTAAAAATAGTAAATTGCTATAAAATTGTTTTGAGTGAGATGGAAAAGGTGGGTGGCCACCAATATCCACCTAGATAAATCCTCCCTCCTTAGGAAGAAATGGTCTCCATTGCATTGAGTTCCCCCATCATATGAGGAATTTTTTGTTGAATTTGGCCCTAGGTGAGCCACTTTCCTTGGTGCAGGAGATGCCCTTCTTTGATGACTCGATAAGATGGATCCTTTGATGTCGAGTGCCCTTGATCTGTGTGTCCAAAATATGATCAATGGATTCTTGTTGCATGCAGTCAGGGTTGAGCTCTATTGGTTTCAATTGTTCTTCTATCTCTGAGGTGTCCAATAATGGTGGGAAATATGCCCAAAGGAGAGCCACGTTGGAGACTGGGTGTAGGCCAAGGAAAGGGGGAATGTTGAGCTCAAAAGAATTGTCACCCACAACCTTGGTGATTGTGTACATACCATAATGGAGTGGGAAAATATTTCAATGGGGCCTTGTGAGGCGTTATTTCTACAAGTGCAACCAAACTTTGTCTCCCACCTGAAACTTATGTGGCACCTGATGTTGATCATGGCGTTGCTTGTACATGGCATTAGACTTATGTAGAATATCATGAACCTATTGATGGATGTGCTGGATCCGCTCAATGAACCGGGTGGCTTTTTCAACTTCTGGTGGAGCATGGAATGAGTTTTCCAAGGTGGTCACTAGGGGTAGTGCAACATCCATGGGACCCAATGGTTGGAATCCCAACCCCACCTGAAAGGGGTTGTGGCCAGTTGAGCTATGCAGGGATCAGTTGTAGCTATGTTGAACATATAGAAGACTCTCATCCCATGTACGGGGGTGTTTTGAATTGTACATGCACAGGATATGTACGATCATCCGATTGACGACCTGATTTTGGCCATCTGTCTGGGGGTGGAAGGTAGTGGATTTGGTGATCTTTGTATCCAGCAGTGATCAAAGGCTCAACCAAAATATGTTGAGGAACCAACTATCATGGTCTGAGATAATGGTTTGTGGGATCCCAAAATGTACCCATAATATTTCAAAGAAGATCTTGGCAGTAGCTTCTGTTGTGATGTTCTTCTTGCAGGTGGCTAGAATCGCCATCTTGGAAAAGCAATCAACAACCACAAAAACAAAGTCATTTCCCCTCTTGGTGAACGAGAGGCCCGAAATGTAGTCCATTGAGATGGATTCCCATGACCTGTCAGAAGTAGTTAGAGGGGTGTAGAGGCCCTGTTTCTTAGTGGTTGGTTTGGAAATTGTGTAGGCGGTGTAGGACCTGATATACTTGTCGACATCCTATCGAAGTTTCGTCCAGTAGAAATGTTTCTACAACATTTCCACTGTATTTTTGACACCAAAGTGTCTTGCCACCCGACTATAGTAATATTTTCAAATCAGCTTCACACACTCTCTTGATGGAACACAGAGATGGCCCAGACTGTACAACAACCCATCTTGAATATGGAAATTAGCAACCACTGAGTTGGCACCCAACATTTGGTAGGTGGTGGAGAAGTTAGGGTCTGTCTTGTAGAGCTGGGGCCAACTGGAGGTCTCATGGCCACAAGAGTATAACACCGTGGTGAGTTCTGTGACTAGAGGTCGGCTGAGGCAATCAAAAACTCGGTTGGTACTTCCTTTTTTATATTTGATGTTGAGGTGTAACTGTTGTAAGTATGTGGACCACTTCTGATGGTGATCATTTTTCAATTTTCCTTGGGTCTGCATGAACTGTAGTGGCTTGTGATCAGTGTGGATGATTGTCTCCTTCCCAATAATGTAATGTCTCCACTGGCGGTAGATTTTCACAATGGAGTAATTTTCTTTGTCGTAAGTAGGGTACTTACAGACAACATATGATAGTGTCTCACTATGATAGGCCACAGGGTGGTTGTGTTGAGTGAGAACGATGCCCACAACATAGTCTAAAGCATATATCTCGATCTCAAAGGGATGTTGTAGGTTTGGTAATGAAAGTACTGGGGATGATCACAAATGCTTCTTCAAGTCATCAAAGAATTTTTGTTGGGACAGGCTCCACAAAATTTTTTCCTTACTGCCACCCCTGGTTACCTGGCTAAGGGCCCATGCGATATGAGAGAATCCCAACACGAACTTGAGATAGAAATCGGTGAGGCCCATGAAGCTCTAAAGTTCACTGACTATGGTTGGGGTTGGCTAGTCACAAATGACCTGGATCTTGGTTCAATCCACATGCACACTATGATGATCAACTATGTAGGCTAAGTAATGGACTATGTCCATGCCGAAGGAGAATTTTTCCAAGTTTGCATATAGTTTGTGTTGTCGCAGGGTGTGCAGAACTTGTTGAATATGTTGCAAGTGTTCCACCCAAGTCTTTTTGTAGATGAGGATGTCATCCAGATACACCATTACAAAAGTATTGGTGAACAGACGTAGGATATCATCCATCATCCTCACAAAAGTTGTTGGAGCATTTTTCAAACTAAAGGGCATGACCAGCCATTCAAAAAGACCTTATTTTGACTTGAAGGCGGTCTTCGATACATGTTTCTATTATATTGGGACCTGGTGGTATCTAGAATTCATATCAATCTTACTGAAGTATTTGCCCCCCATGAGTTGATCAAGGAGGTCGTCGATTCAAGGAATAAGGTATCGGTTTCAAACTGTGATTTTATTTAGAGCCTGGTAATCAATGTAGAGTTGCCAGGTCTCGTCTTTATTCTGCACTAGAACGATTGGGCTCCCACAAGGCGATGAGCTCAGACATATGTGACCCTTGTGGAGTAGTTCTTGGATCTACTTCTTGATCTCCTCATTTTCTAACAGAGACCAGCGGTATACTGGACCATTGGGTAGCGGTGCGCCTCGGGTCAGATCGATGGGATACTTGACCTAGAAGTGCAAAGGTACCTCGATAGGAGAGGAGAAGATATTTGAGTATTGTTCCATGACCTTATCCACTTTCTTCTATTGTGTGGAGAGATCGGCCATGGAGGCTCTGGATGTGATTGTGATATTTCGCTCACTCTGAGACAGAATCACAAAAAAAACAAATTTCTCGATCTAAAAGATGACCTTCCTACATTTCTTGGCATAGATCAAGGAAATAGAACTAGGAGGGATTGCCTTGGGTATCCTGTACAATTTCCTGTTCAAAGTAATAATAACACCGTGAGGCCTAGAATCATATACAACATGTCATTTCCATAAATAAGGTTGGCCCAAAATAACATTACAAACTTCGAGAGGAGAAACATCACACAATACCTCATCTTTGAAGGGCTTGATGTCGTACGAGAGTCTGCACTGTTGGTTGACATGAAGATCGCTTCCTTAGTGGATCCATCAAATGGTGTAAGGTTGTGGGTGCATCATTGTCGGCAGGGCCAGCCTCTTGACGACCTCTGTTGAGATGAGGTTCTTCTGTTTACCGCTATCAATGATGAAGTGTAGTGAGGTGCCTTTTACCCACATCTGTGAATGGAAGAGGCGTTTGCCTTATTTTTCCTCATCTGGTTTACCAAGCTATAGCTTAGTGGTAGAAATGCTGGCACTGGGTTCTGCATCAATCATATGTCTTTCCCTTTCTAGTTTTGACTCAAATTTAGAACCCGCATCTAATTCAGAGGCTTCCACTTTGGCCACCAACGACCCCTTTGAGCGGCAGTCAACAGTGTTATGCCAAGGGCTCTTATGGAAGTCACACCACTTCCTAGTATCTTTCTTAGTCTTTCTGGTGTCCTTCTTTACTTGTAGCTTGGACTGGTTGTCCTGATACTGTCCATCATTCCTCTATATTTTATTTTTTGGGTTGGGGTCGCCCCTTCCTGGATTTTGTTGTCTGGGGTTCCTAGGCCCAAATTGTTGTGTCTTTTGTTTGATCTTCTTCTCAATTTTGACGACATATCAGTAAGTCGCACCCAAGCACGATATGTACATAAATTCCATTTCAATCTCGATGTATGTTTGTAGATCATTGTGATACTTGAGCACTAGATGTCACTCTAAATATTTGATACCCATCTTGGTGTGCATGGTATGGAAGATATTTGCGAACTCTGGCACTACTTGGTCTCTTTCTTTCCGCAGTGTGGTCCATTTGGTATACAATTCGTCATAACTTCCGACAAGACATTATTGTTCCTTAATAGCATCCCTGAAGGATTCCTAGGTGGTCGCGACTATAAATAATGAGGGTTCCTCTATTTCCTTTTTCTCACAGAAAGTTTCCCACCAATATTTGACATGGGGAACAACTTTGAGGAGTGCAAAAGTAATCTTTTCTCTATTTGAAAAGTTATGGACAGAAAAATACCCTTCTAGTAGATTCAACCACTTGTCTACAACTTCTACATCTATCTGACCTTCAAATATAGGAATATTGAACTTGATTTGTACCTTGAAGGGGGTGGTGCCTCTGCTCGAGGAATATGTGTCCCCTGTTGGTATCCACCGAAGGATTTGCACAAAACTATCCATCATCTCGTTCCTCTGTTGTGTGAGGGATTTCTCAAGAAATATTTTGAAAGGATCCCCTGTCCTGTCATCTTTCTTTTCTCCTGCCATGAGAGGTCACTTGCACGTGTGAGATCTTTTTTCCTTAAGAGAAAAAATCTCGAGATCCAATTCTTTGTACCCTGACCTCATTGGGGACATGCATTAAGACGATAAGGAGAAGACCGCTCTAATACCACTGATCTGGATTTTATGAGCAAAAAAAAATGAATACAAACTATTAAAATATTCTTAACACAGAATACCAGAGATACAGTAAAACTAGTTTTCTATTCAATAAGGAAATAAGCTGAAACTGTAAAATGCAGCGGAAAACAAGCTTGTTGGAATGGTGGTAGCTTATCTTTGAGAAGAGATGTGATGTTTGCGCTCATTGACAAGAATATGATTACAATGAGGCCTTGAAGGCCTTTTTACAAAAAAAAAGGAATGTCAAAAACCCTAGACATCCAAAAACCTAACCCTAGGAGAGAAAGCGCCAAAATTCATGTGGGCCCCGTTTGGGTAAGTTACTACATCAACTTCCTCGGGTCGTTACTTTTGCGTACGATCTTTGTTTTAGGTGCACGATAGCCCGTTGGAAAGGTATCGTCGAGGATATTCATTTTGTGGGCTCAATCAAATACTTCATCTATCATTGGGAAGATCGATCCTGAAAAACCTTCATTTAGGCCCTCAAAATGGCCCCGAAAGTTAAAAACCTCTAAAAGTAGTAAATTGCCAAAATTGCTAGAAAATGGTTTTGAGCGAGTTGGAAAAGGTGGGTGGCCACCGATATCCACATGGATCAATCCTTTATCCTTAGGAAGCAATGGTCTCCATTGTATTGATTTCCCCCATCAGATGAGAAAATTTCCGCTGAATTTGGCCCCGGATGAGCCACTTTCCTTGGTGCAGGAGCTTCCTTGCTTTGACAACTCGATAAAGTTGGATATTTTTTTGTTGAGTTCCCTTGATATGTGTGTCCACAATCTTATCATTGGATGCCTATTTCATGCAGTCTGGTTGAGCTCTGTTGGTGTCAACTTCTCTTCTATCTCTGAGGTGTCCAATAATTTTGGGAAATATGGTCAAAGGAGAGCCACGTTGAAGACTGGGTGTAGGACAAAGAAAGGGGGAATGTTGAACTCAAAAGAATTTTCACCCACAACCTTGGTGATGGTGTACGGACCATAACGGAGTGGGTGAATCTTCTGATGGGGCCCTGTAAGGAATTCTTTCTGTAAGTGCAGCCAAAATTTGTTTCCCACTTGAAACTTATGTGGCACCCGATCTTGATCATGGTGTTGCTTGTACTTGGAATTAGACTTATGTAGAATATCTTGAACCTATTGACAGATGTGTTGGATCTGATCAATGAACCGGGTGGCTTTGTCGGCTACTGGTGGTGTAGGGGACGATTCAACCGAGGTGGTCACCAGGGGTAGTGCAACATCCATGGGGCCTAATGGTTGGAATCCCAACCCCACCTGAAAGAGGTTGTGGCTAGTTGATTAATGCAGGGCTTGGTTATAGCTATGTTGGACATAGGGAAGACTCTCATCCCATGTGCAGGGGTGCTTTGAATTGTACATGCGAAGGATATGTATTATCAGTCGATTGACGACCTCAGTTTTTCCATCTGTCTGGGGGTGGAAGGCAATGGATTTGGTGAGCTTGGTATCCAATAATGATGAGAGGCTCGACCAAAATGTGTCGAGGAACCGGTTGTCAAGGTATGAGATAATGATTTGTGGGATCCCAAAACGTACCCATATTCATTCAAAGAAGATCTTGGCAGTAGCTTCTACTATGATGTTCTTCTTGCAAGTGGATAGAATCTGCATCTTGGAAAAGAGATCAACAACCACAAAAACACAATAATTTCCCCTCTTGGTGGACAAGAGGCCCGACATGTAGTCCATTGAGATGGATTCCCACAGCCTGTAAGGAGTAGGCAGAGGGTTGTAAAGTTCCTATTTCTTAGTGGTCGGTTTGGAAATAATGCAAATGGTGCAGGACCTCATATACTTGTCGACATCATGTCGAAGTTTCAACCAATAGAAATGTTTCTGCAGCACTGCCACTGTCTTTTTGACACCAAAGTATCATGCCACCCGACTCTAGTGAGCTTCCCAAATCGTCTTCACGCTCTCACTTGATGGAACACAGAGATGGCCGAGAGGGCACAACAACCCATCTTGAATATGGAAATTAGCGACCACTAAGTTGGCGTCGAACATTTAGTAGGTGGTGGAGAAGTCAGGGTCTATCTTGCAGAGGTGGGGCCATCTAGAGGTCTCGTGGCTGAAAGAGTCTAGAACCGTGGTGAGTGTCACGACTGGAGGTCGGCTAAGGAAATCAGCAACTCGGTTTGTACTTCATATTTTATACTTGATGTTGATGTGGAACTATTGTAAGTATGTGGACCACTTCTGATGGTGGTCATTATGAAATTTTCCTTGGGTTTGGATTAACTATAGTGTCTTGTGATTAGTGTGGATGATTGTCTCCTTCCCAAAAATGTAATGTCTCCACTAGTGGTAGGCTTGCACAATGGAGTACATTTCTTTTTCATAAGTAGGGTACTTACAGACAACATCTGATAATGTCTCACTATGATATGCCACGGGGTGGCCTTGTTGAGTGAGAAAAATGCCCACAACATAGTCTAAAGGATCTGTCTCGATATCAAAGGGATGTTGCAGGTCCAGTAATCAAAGTACTGGGGATGCGCACAAATGCTTCTTCAATTCATCAAAGGATTTTTGTTGGGATAGGCCCCACAAAATGTTTTCCTTACCGCCACCTCTGGTTACTTGGCTAAGGGCCCATGTGATAAGAGAGAATCCCAACACAAACTTGTGAGAGAAATTGGCGAGGCCCAAGAAGCTCGGAAGTTCAGTGAGTGTGGTTGGGGTTGTCTAGTCATGGATGACCTGGATATTGGTTGGATCCACATGCATGCCATGTCGATCAACAATGTAGCCTAATTAATGGAACCAATCCATGTTGAAGGAGAATTTTGCCAATTTTGCATATAGTTTGTGTTGTCGCAGGGTGTGCAGAACCTGTTGAATATGTTGCAAGTGTTCCACCCAAGTCTTTTTGTAGATGAGGATGTCATCTAGATACACCACTACAAAAGTATTGGTGAACGGTCGTAGGATATCATCCATCATCCTCATAAAAGTTTATTGAGCATTTGTCAAACCAAAGGGCATGACTAGCCATTTAAAAAGACCTTCTTTTGACTTGAAGGTGGTCTTCCATACATTTGTCTGTTCTATTGGGACCTAGTGGTAGCCAGACTTCATATCAATCTTACTGAAGTATTTGTCCCATGTGAGATGATCAAGGAGGTCATCGATTTGGGGATTTAAGTATTGATTTCATATTGTGATTTTATTCAGGGCCTGGTAATCAATGTAGATTCACCAGGTCTTGTCTTTCTTCTGCACCATCACGATTGGGCTCCCACAAGGTGATGAGATGGGATGTATGTGCCCCTTGTGGAGAATTTCTTGGATCTGCCTCTTGATCTCCTTGTTTTCTAACAAAGGGTGGCGGTAGACTAGCCCATTGGGTAGAGGTGCGCCTCGGTTTAGATCATTGGGATGCTTGACCTGGTAGTGCAGAGGTACCCTAGTAGGAGATGAGAATATATCTGAGTATTCTTCCATGACCTTATCCACTTTCTTTTGTTGTGTGGATAGATTGACCGCAGAGGCCCTGGATGTGGCTGTGATATTTCGCTCACTTTGAGAGAAAATCATGAAGAAGACAAATTTCTCGGTCTGAGAGATGTACTTCCTGCATTGCTTGGCAGAGATCAAGGAAATAGCACTAGGAGGGACTTCCTCGAGTATCCTGTACAATTTCCTATTGAAAGTAATAATAACACTACAAGGCCTAGACTCATATACAACATGACATTTCCATAAATAAGGTTGGCCCAAAATAACATTACAAACTTCTAGAGGAGCAACATCACACAATATCTCATCTTTGAAGAGCTTGATGTCGTATGACCGTCAACACTGTTGGCTGATGCGGAGATCGCTTCCTTGGTGGAGCCATCTAATCATGTAGGGTTGTGGGTGCGATGTTGTCGGAAGGGCCAGTCGCTTGATGACCTCCTCTTAGATGAGGTTCTTCTAGCTACCACTATCAACGATGAAGTGCAGTGGGGTTCCTTTTACCCACATCTTTGAATGGAAGAGGCACTCTCCTTATTTTGGCTCGTCTGGTTCACTAGGCTGGAGCTTGGTAGTAGCAACAGTGGTACTAGGCTCTGCTTCAATGATATTTCTTCACCTTTCTAGTTCTGACTCAGATTCAGAACCCACATCTGATTCAAAGGCTTTCACTTCAACCACCATCGACTTCTTTGAGCGGAAGTCAACAGTGTTATGCCAAGGGTTCTTATGGAAGTCACACCACTTCCCGGTATCTTTCTTTATCTTTCTGGTGTCTGTCTTTTCTTGTGGTTTGGAATGGTTGTCCTGATACTATCCATATTTCATCTTTACTCTGTTCTATGGGTTGGGGCCGCCCCTTCCTGGATTTTGTTTTCCGGGGTTCCCAGGCCCAAATCGTCACGTCTTTTGTTTGAGCTTCTTCTCAATTTTGATGACATATCAGTAAGCCACACCCAAGGATGAGATGTCCATAAATTCCATTTCGGTTTGGATGTATCTATGCAGAGAATCGTGATACTTGAGCACAATATTTCACTCTGAATATTTGATACCCAACTTGGTGCGCAAGATATGGAATATATTTGTGAAATCTCGCACTACTTGGTCTCTTTCTTGTCGCAAGGTGGAAAATTTGGTATACAAGTCGTCATAACTTCCGATAGGGTAGTATTGTTCCTTAATAGCATCCCTGAAGGATTCTCAGGTGGTCACGACTATAAATAATGAGGGTTCCTATGTTTCCTTTTGCTCATAGAAAGTTTCCCACCAATCTTTTACATGGGGAGTGGCTTTGAGGAGTGAAAAAGTAGTATTTTCTCTATTTGAAAAGTTATGGACGGAAAAATATCCTTCTAGTAGATTCAACCACTTTTCTACAACATCTGTGTCTATTTGACCTTCAAATATAGGAATATTGAAGTTGATTTGTACCTTGAAGGGGGTGGGGCCTCCGCTCAAGGAAGATGCGTCACCTGTTGGTATTCGCCGAAGGATTTGCGTGAAACTATCCATCATCTCGTTACTCTATTGTGTGAGGGATTCCTCAAGAAACATTTTGAAAGGATCTCATGTCCCGTCATCTTTCTTTTCTCCTGCCATGACAGGACGCTTGGGCATGTGAGAGATTTTTTCCTCAAGAGAAACAAGCTCGAGACCCAATTCTTTGTACCCTGACCTCGTTGGGGACATGCATTAAGATGACAAGGAGAAGACCGCTCTGATACCACTGATCCAAATTTTATGAGAATAATGAAATGAATACAAATTATTAAAATATGCTTAACATAGAATAACAAAGATAGAATAAAATTGGTTTTCTATTCAATAAGGACATAAGATGAAATTGTAAAATGCAGTGGAAAACAAGCTTGTTGGAATGGTGGTGGCTTATCTCTAAGAAGAGATGTGACGGTTGCACTCATTCGCAAGAAGATGATTACAATGAGGCTCTGGAGGCATTTTTACAATAAACAGGAATGTCAAAAACCCTAGACATCCAAAAACCTAACCCTAGGAGATGAACTACCAAAATTCATGTGGGCCCCATTTGGGTAAGTTAGTACATCAACTTCTTGGGGTCGTAAATTTTGCATACGATCTCCATTTCAGGCACACGATGGCCTTTTGGAAAGGTATCGTCGAGGAGATTAATTTTTGGGGCTCAATCAGAGCATTCAGCTATCATTGAGAAGCTCAAACCCGAAAAACCTTCATTTAGTCCCTCAAAATGGCCCCAGAAGTTAAAAACTGCTAAAAATAGTAAATTGCCAGAAAACTATTTTGAGCGAGTTGGAAAAGGTGGATGGCCACCGATATCCACCTGGATCACATATTCATGGTTGATGTAGTTCCAAATATCCATCTCTAGCTCCTACAACATGCTTCATGCACACTATAACATAACAAATCTCAATCTCAATCTTCTTCAAGCAATAACAATGTTAAATATAATATAAATCTAACATGTTCTACTCAGGAAAGAACATATCTAACATTTACTATTGTGCATAACCAAATACACCAACAATGGAAGGGGAAAACCTTGTGGATCTATATTTAAGTGGAGAACATTAAATCAACCAAAGTCTTACCTTGAGTTTTGATTGAGGCTTCTCCTTGATCCTTTCTCCATCTCCTCCTTCTCCCTCACACAAGCTATGTTGACATGATATGAAGACTGGTTATAAGAGTCTTTCACAAAAACATGTAGCATAAGTTTTCTCCTCAGTTATTCCTCCCTTCCTCCATTGGAATGCCTTCATTTTATATATTGATGGATGAGGCTAAGGGATGCTTCTAGATCTCTATAAATTAGTGAAATTTGAGTCTGGTACAAGCTCCCAACATCATCTTATGTCAACAACTCACCCAGTGTTTGTCCCCTCACAACGTATCAAATATATAATAATAAGGGTGGATGTGAGATGCAAATGATGCAACTAGCAATAGGTCATACCTTGCTAGGCATGCAAGGTGCAACCTCCCTCAAAAACTAAGAAATCTGAAGCAAAAGAGTGTGTCTTGGCATGAAAACATTATTAAGTCCTCCACGTGTCTCTAGGGTGTCAAATAAATCTATAACAATGTGTGTGTGTGTGTGTGTGTGTGTGTGATATATTGTATTGGGTGTTTGTCTTTTACCCACAACCCAATAATTAATATGTCTAACTAATAGAGTGAAACACATGATTTTTTCTCTTGCTGGCTTATATATATATATATATATATATATATATATATATATATATATATTCAATGGACATATTAAGAATTGGCTAAGTGCTGTGTAGGAACATTAGAAAGGTAAAAGTAAACTTCTATCCATTTCCATTTGTAGACACATAAATGTGTAATGTTTGTGAATGGTAGGTGTGATCTTAATGAAAATTTGTATTGAAACAATTCATTATAGTAGAGTGGGCATCTAGATGGCAATAAAATTTCTCCTTGGGCATTTGTTTGGCACTCGCAAATCCAAAAAGTTGAGTAGTGTAATGAGAACCAAACTAGAGCCTCTCAAGCCTGTTAGAAAATAAAAAATATGAATAGAAAAATTACATATAAAAAGAATATTTACATTCGGTTTATAGTTTGAGTTGACATTGAATTCAAATTGTAGAGACATTGAATTTCATTTCCACAAAGTATCCATGTTGATGAAACAAACAGTTCATAGGCCTACCATTTATGGATCATATTGGTATTAGAGTAGGTTTGTTATATACCTTGAGGTAATTTCTATGGGAAAATATTTGGAGAGGGAGAATCTATAAGAATTAAGATAGTTCAATAACAAAATAAAAAAGGAAAGTTGGTATTGGAGGAAGAAAGGAGAGGAGCTGTATAAAAAACTTGCCAAATTTCATGACTCCTTCACAACCATGAGAGAAGAATTAGACAAGAGAAAATTGTAGCTCATGTAATTGGGGGAGATATTCACTCAACAAGATAATTGGCAAGATGAGACTATTCGCTAAAATGACTTCTCATCTAGATTGAGATTTGGCAGCAAAGGAAGAGGCATTGAAGAAGATACAAACAAATATCCAAGAGAATAAGTAATCCCTTTCCATTTCCATTGTAGAAGTGAACACCATGATGGGGATAGCATGGTAAGCTCACCCTCCAAATACCTTTCTTAATACTCCTTTTGTATTTTTGAAAAGAATGCTAGAGTTATTCATTCCATGCTCATGAGAAAAATGGGATACAATTAGATTGTATACCCCTTTGTAGTTGAACAAAAGAACAAGAATGAAGGCCTAGGTTTAGGTGGCAAAGAGAAAGTGAGTGATTTCATCTTAGCTCAAGATAGAAGTGCCAAAATAATCTCTGTCAAGACACAAGGGACCAAAGAAGAATCCATTTGGATCGAATAAAAGGTAGTTGAAAATGGAGTGGGAAGCACACCATTTTAACATGCTTGTTAAAGATTCAATGAGGTAGCAAAGGGACGTTTCTGTTGTAATATTCAATTGATCAACCTGTAAGAGGATCTATAATCTAACTGAGAAGCAATACAATTAACAATTTGAGAGAAGAGAAGAGAAGAGGAATAATCAAAGTAATGTAATTCTCATTAACTTGTAGAAAGGAAGTGTCGATTAGGCCATCGCGAGAATCAATAGGTCCAAATGCAATGTAAGGATACACAAATCGAAGACACCACCTAGGATTTCAAGAATGATTTTACAATAGTTTCCACACCTCTATCCTGGAAGACACTGTTTCTCTTGAAAGGGGAGGGCATGTTAGGGTCCTACACTAAGCTCCCTGCTTTGACTTACACAGGAGTTAGTAATTAATGGAATATGCCTTCCTCTTTGAATAAGGTCCATTAGGTAGTTAGTTGGTAATTAATTAAAGTAAAAGGATCTTATTGTTAAATAACGCCCATTAACTAGGTGTACTCATTAGTGATGGAAGCACAAGTAGTTAATATTTTCTAGAGAAACTATTTATAGAGCTAGTAGGCTATGAAATTTTTTGTGAAGTGTCGTTATTGTATTGGAGATTTTCTCAAAGGGTTGTCCCCTTGAAGAGGACCATGAACATTGCTCTTTCTTGTATAGATGATCAATAAAAGGGTTACATTCCGCAAGTTCTATGATATTATCTCTCTTATTTACTTTTCTACAGTTTATATTTATTGAATAATCATTCAATAATCATTTTTTTTGTTGGTGAAGTTCATTACAAAACCTCCTTGAGAAAGGAAAGTGATAAAAATAGAGAATCAATGGAGATCCAAGAACACGTGAAAGATATAATATACTAGTCTATAAAGAGAAATTAGAGATCTTGTTCAAATAGATGAGAGGAAGGAAATGAGGAGGAGGAGGAACATATTATACACATTTATTTGTTAGGGCCTATCAAAAGGCAAACCATAATGTGTGCATATAGAATTGGGCTCATGATTGCGGAACTATGGGTGTTGATTCCCTAATTGTAGGGGAAAAAAGAGTCAACCACAGGTGTTAAGGCTAAAACAAGCCTTGTGTTCCATAGGTAAAATGGACAATAACATAAATATGAGGGACATATGTGGTATGATAAACATTAATAAGTTTAAGTAGGAGCTAAAAAAGACTAATAAACCTGCCAATGTTGACAAAATTTAATGCATAAAATAGAGCATGTTTTCCAAAAAGGGTGGCATCTATGGTCCCATAGGTGACTTTCTAACAAACTTGGGGAATATGTGGGTGAAAGGAGTCCCAACAATGCCCAAATATGTTAGAGACCAACTCAAATGAGAATTTGTGTGGATGAACTTGATCAACTAAGGCATGGGACAAAGACAAAGACTGTGGGAGACACCCTAATGATTTGAAAGTAATAAAGTAAGGCCCTAAACCTTGGTTAGAGAACCCTAGTCATCTATTCATACCATACTAGTGTATAGGAGTCCTTCTACTTTTCTTAGAGTGATATTTGGTAGCTAATGAGTGATATAAAGATCTATATTGAAAAGGTTCATGCATCATTGTTGGCACAGGGGCAGACCCAAGGTTCAACGCTACAACAGTGCACCAACAAAACCCTAACTACTGGCCCTTTCGGCAACACCTGTGAAGCAGATGAAGTCTCACCCGAGGTAGAGGCAGGGGTGGTTGCAGGACTCCAGTGTCTGCAACCTTAGCTTAGACACAGATCTGTGACTATAACACCTTAACAGGGCACTTAGCAGTTATAGTTCATCAATATCCAGTCTTAGTTTACAACGCAATTAAACCCTAATTACAGAGCATTGCATTATTTAACAAGATCTACTATATTCAAGCACTAAGCACATCCACATAGGTCAGATCCATACTATTAAGCACATAGCATTAACATATCTATCTACCATTCATCTATATTGAAGAACTAAGCAAGTTAACATATAAACACATCAATACATCGCACAAAGAAGAGAAACATAGCATGTACGTGGTTCACCCCCATCCTGGGGCTATTTCCACAAAATCTTTGTCTTCTTTATTAGCTTATTCAATCAGTTACATGCACAGAGCCACAAAAACCCTACTCCGCAGAGGACAGGAGATGTGTGCACCTCGCTAGATCCTCCTTCCCCGGGCTAGGTTACAACACTAAGCCTCTTCTCGATCTCTTACACTCGCTTGCACTGAGCTCTAGAAGCCTCATACAGTATGCACAAAAGCAATCTCCACTCAACACTTAGCACTTTTGATCACAGAGATCAAACTCACTTCCTACATCGCCTAGCTCTCTATTTATACTTTACAAAATAGGCCTAATAATGGGTAAACCCATGGGCCGACATCCCCATACCCATTACATAATATCAAATCCCAAAAAGGGCCCTAAAAGGGTCTGAAATCCCGCAATATTCACTTCGTCTTGTGCTCCACCTTCGACAGCCTGTTGAAGTACCAAAAATAGGTCAAACCTAACCAAGGATCCTCAAAACTTGGTCAAGAGCCAATAGGCCCCCAACACTCACATGTGACTCGTCCCGATTCACTCTTATCTGGGTAGCTCAGTTTCAAAATCCTTGAGCTTGGCTCAAGCTGCTTCGACTTGTTGTTGTGCCACGGCCTCATGTTCAGTGAAATCTTATATGATTTCTTCGTTGACAGGTCCCTCTAGGCGTTGTTTAGCTACAGTGGCAACTTGCTCCAGTTATTCTCCTCGGCCTTCGATCTCTGTGAACAGTTGGTAAGCCTCATCTTGTACAGGTTGGAGCCTCTAAGTCACTTCCATGACTTTTCTCTGAATGGTGTGGACCTGCTGCTAGGCAGTGCACTACTCTTGGGATCGCTTCATCCTTTCAACAGCTGACAGGGGATTCAACTACGCCTGTATTGTTTCTTCTTGATACTTCACGTCTTGAAATTGTGACTCCAGTGTCTTCAGTTCTGGATTCTCAGTGAGTCACTCATATGTTTGGGAACTGCAATCACTCAATTTCTTACATTCCATGGCGAGGCCCTTGATTCTTTCAACTATTCTTCAAGAAGTTGCTTCTCTTTGATTCCTTACATCCTGCGGAGTGTCGGGCACTATGCGGAGCTCTAAGTCTACTATTCGTTATTGTAGCTGTTGGATAGCTTCTATGAGTTTCTCTACTTGATGTGTGATTCGGTCTTCTACCTGTGGTTCTAAGGTTTTCACAGATCAAAGTTCTTTGTTGACTACTTCTTTCACTTTGGGTTGCACTACGAGCAATTGCTCCTTTTCTTGCTGAATATGTGCATTATCCTTTTCAAACTTCATTTGGAGAGCAACCTTTTCCTTCTCTGCAAGTCGGCGTTGTTCTACGAGTACTCCTTGCACTTGCTTCAAGGCCTAGGTGGCTTGTTATGTTTCTTCTTGTGCTCGACGAAGGCGAGCTTCGGTTTCATCTGTTAGTCGACGGAATTGGGCTGGCTCATCTCCCAACTCTGGTTCTCCTGATGGCAGGGGTACAGTGGACACTGCACGACTGGACTGAAGGGCCTGTTGTACCCCTCGAAGTTCGACCTCAATTATGTCGTACATTTCCTCCTAATTGGCTTCTTGCTTCTCCACAATTTCCTGCGAGGCATCATTTAGGGCTGCTATGATGAAGTCAAAATCATCAGTAGTGAGTACAGTTTGCATCTTGGTCATGGTGGCTCTGGATTTATTCTGGGAAGAAGGTTTCGGGGGAGAAACCTTCCTCTTCTTCAGGGTATTGGTCTCATCTCTAGGCAGTGTTAGCTCGCCTTGTTTTTGTTCATCTTCTTTTCCATTTATCTCTTCTATTTTGTCATCAACCCCTCAGTCAGGTGATACTGAAGTAGTCTTTCCTGAGGCATTGCTTAAGTCTTGGACCTCTTCGGTCTTCTTCCTTCTATTGGGTCTGGGTGTATCATGTTCTTTGTGCATGGTCTCTGGGTTGTCAGGGTCAGATATCTTTGAAGGGTCTGCGAGAATAAGGAGGTTTGTCGACCAGTCCTTAGTGATCTCCTCAAGGTCCTCTTCCGTGAGCTTGTAGTATGACTAAAACTCCTCCTTATGCTCGTCTGCTTGCGTTGTAATGTAGATGAAGTGTTGATCTGCGCAAAACTTCATCAGGTTTCGAAACCTCTGTAGGGTGTTCGAATTCATGTGAGGTTCAACTTCGATGGATCTCTTCATCTCGAGTACCAGAGCGTGGTGAACTTCGCATTAAGCGGCTCGAATGGTTCGATGTCCAGGAAGGTCGCACCTTCCAAAATTTCTCAAGCAACAAATGTGATGAGGATCAGGAGCCAGCTAAAATGGAATTCATAGCCCCGATCTTGTGCTTCACGGCAGTCCAGTTCAAGATGATTAGCTAGGTACTTTGCCCAGTTCATCTATAGACCTTCCACGCACTTCCCTGCAAGGTCAACAACAAATCCTTTGACCTGCGTGGGTCGGTTCTTTCGTACTAGCCTCCCTGCAATTAACTGACATGCTAAGCGCACTGCGCCATTCTTGATGGAGGCTACCTTGTATCCTAAAGTCCCCTTATTAACATCACCATATGTATCCTTGATCTCCTGTGCTAGTGCGTGATTTGTGGCTTTTCCTGGATAGAAGTCTTGTGGATCAGGTCCTTGCATACTCAATCCTATGATCCTATGGATCAACGTCGGATCGACTGTTATAAGATAATCGAGCCATAAGTAGCCGCCATGGTAACATGAAAGTAGTAGCTTGACACAAGCGTTAACTTCCTGGTGCCTTCCAAAGTGTGGGATTTTCATTACATTCAGCAGGGTGGACTGCACGAGGTTCATCGTCCACGATTGGGGGATTATCTTCAAATTCTTCCCCTTCATCTTGGTCAAGTATTTGTACGGGGCGAGCATGCTATGGTTCTTGCGTTCTCCGAGGTTGAAGTCACTGAACTTCAACGCTGCGATCTTGTCCTGCTATGCTCTTACTGCATGTATCCCCTTCGGAAGGTACGCAGTAACCATGGTGTACTCAAAATCTGTTGGCACACTATCTCGACTCACCGCACCGGCTAGAGGCGGGATGTAATCGGGAAATATGGTTTGGATCAGCTTCGCATTTTCTAGGTCATCTATGTGCTTGGTTCTCTTGTATGTTGTTGGTCGCGATGGCCCGGATCAGCGAGAAGTCAATGGAGAGGCTTGCACTCCTCTCGTCGACGACGCTTGTACACCCACAGAAATTACTCTTTCAAAAATTACTCTTTCAATCATGAGGTCAATGAGTACCTCCTTTACAGATTCTTCAACTCCGCTAATTTCTTTGGATATACAAGCTCGTGGTCGAATCTCTTGATTTTGAAGAGTAACTAGTCAATGCAACAGGACGGATGGTGATAGAGCGATGATCACTGTGCAAAATCAACTAATCTACGAGCTTAGATTCATGGTTAGAAAAAGTGTTCTCGGTCCAAGCTTCGACGGAATAAATAGATAACGAAGCAACGAATCTCTCCAACGAGTTAGAAGCCTCCATTAACTTAGTTTTGTCCATTACAACGCGGTCCCAATGGTCTGATGGTGAGTTGTCTGACCATAAATTCCTTTCTACCCATTCGGGGTGTCGGTCTAATGGTTATACTGTTTCCAATGGCTATATTGCTTCTCTATGGAGAAGTGTCATGTAACGTTGTTCTGATATCCTAACGAAGTTCCTTTTTTGTAGATTTTACCTTTGCGAAGTTCCCTCTGGACCCTTTTGTAACTTTTCAATCTTTTCTCTCTTCTTGCTGGGCTTTCGAGCCTTCTTTCTGGTGAGATTCATCTCATTATTCTTCTTTCCATTCTGATTCTTGTCTTCTTTTGGCATAGTAACTTCACGCTGTTGAGATTCTTTCCTAAGATTCAAGAGTATTACTTCTTCTCTATCTAGGATAGGTACTTCAGTCTTCTTGCAAATCTTCTTGTGTTCTTGCAACTTTGACATCCAAGTCTCTGGTCCTAAGTAGCTTTGATATGTTCTCCTGTTCTTCAATCAGCTGTGCGATCCTCCTAGTCATGAAATCTTTCAACTATTGCTTCTTCTTCTCTAAGACTTCTTCTTCCTTCCTTCTGGCCCGATCTCTTTCAATCTAAGGTTTTCCTAGTAACATAGAAAATCGGCTGTTGTTCTCAGTAAATTTAACAACCTCAAAATCTTCCTCTGTTGAAGTTCCATTGGCATTCATAGATATCTAGGTGAGCTTTCCACATAGGGTTATCATTTTTCTTCTGAATAATCCTATTCCTCCCAATTAAGGAATCATAGCAGGCTCATAGTCATGATATTCACCTGTGTTTCCTCATCCATAACATAATCAATGTCAAAGTCTCCTATTCTTGCTTCAATGCACTCTTTTTCTTTGAATATCTCTGATAATATGATATGTCGGTGGTCATTCAGGGTTTCTTTCATATGTAGCAATACTTTCTCTGATTCTTTCTAGGGTTCTGCCATAATCTGAGTTTTTGGATCTACCTTAGGGTTTTCTTGGTTAATATTCATTCTTTCAACCTTAGCAATCATTCTAGGGCAATCCAAGACTTCATGGTCCATAGATCTACAACAAAGACAACTAGATCTTCTACCAGAGCATTCCTTATCCATATGTCCTAGTCTTCTGCAACTGTAACAAAGGGTTAATCCTCATTTTCTTTTAAATGATCCCCAACCTTTCCTGTACTACACACTAGGATCATAGTAGCTAACCTACAAAAAATCTTTCTAGGATCCTACATCCATTTGTTAGTCCAAACATTCTCTCTATGCATAGGTATAACATATCTTCCAGTATTATTATCAGATCTACTCATATCAAATCTTCTTTCATCTATCAGTGCCCTAGTTTTCAAGCTAGGATAGATCTTATCAAACATATCTAGATCTGTACTTTAGAAACAAAAATTTCCACTAATATTATCTTCAGCAGAGCACAAAGCTTCCAAATCTAAAACTTTTCACTATTCTTACCTTTATCAGAGCACATAGCTTGCAGATCTTAGCTCTTTAAGAAAAAATTCTCACTTTTACCTTTCTCAGAGAACAAAGCTTCCATATCGTACCTCTTTTCTTTAGATCTGACCCTTCTTCTTAGCACAGAGATTCACAGGTCAAGTGGAATGATGCACACTAGGGAAACAGATCTATGCATGGAGCTTTCATAGTTTCAGTTCGGATCTTCGCACAGAGCTTCTTCTTCCTCAATTCCCAGCAATCACAGTTTCAGTTCTGACAACGGAACCATTTGTTGTCATAGGGGAAGACCCAGGGTTCAACGCTACAACAACGCACCAACAAAACCCTAACTACCGACCCTTTCAACAACACCTGCAATGCAAATCAAGTCTCACCCGAGGTAGAGGTCGGGGTGGTTGCAAGACTCCAGTGTCTGCAACCTTATCTTGAACACAGATCTGTGATTGTAACACCTTAACAAGGCACTTAGAAATTATAGTTCATCAATATCCAGTCTTAGTTTACAGCGTAGTTAAACCCTAATTACAGAGCATTGCAGTATTTAACCAGACCTACTATATTCAATCACTAAGCACATCCACATAGGCCAAATCCATACTATTAAGCACATAGCATCAACATATCTATCTACCATTCATCTATATTGAAGCACTAAGCAAGTTAACATATAAACACATCAATACATCGCACAAAGCAGAGAAAAACAACATTTATGTGGTTCACCCCCACCCTGGGGCTACGCCCACCAACTATTTGTCTTCTTTATTAGATTCTTTAATCAGTTACATGCACAAAGCCACAAAAACCCTACTCCACAGAGGACAGGAGATCTACGCACCTCGCTAGATCCTCCTTCCCCGGGCTAGGTTACAACACTAAGCCTCTTCTCAATCTCTTACACTCGCTTTCACTGAGCTCTGCAAGCCTCATACAGTATGCACAAAAGAAATCTCCACTCAGCACTTGGCACTTTTGATCACAGAGATCGAACTCACTTCCTACATCGCCTAGCTCTCTATTTATACTTTACAAAATAGGCCTAAGCATGGGTAAACCCATGGACCGACATCCGCATACCCATTACATAATATCGAATCCCAAAAAGGGCCCTAAAAGGGGCCAAGATCCCGCGATCTCCACTTCATCTTGTGCTCCACCTTCGACAGCCTGTCAAAGTCCCAAAAATAGGTCAAACCTGACCAAGGATCCTCAAAACTTGGTCAAGGGTCAACAATCATTATATGACTAGTACAATGTTTAAATTCATACACTACACAATTAATGTAACTCATGACAATAACCATAAAACTATAATGATTCAAACCCTACACAAATTGCAAAGAGAGGAGGGACTCATGTAGTCGTGACCTACCAAGTGTACCATAGTGCAAACCAACTTGTGTGCTTTAGATGCACTAAAAAAACATTAACTTGGAAGTCACATACTCTCTACAAATCTTCACCCTCCCTCTTTACATCTCAAGGCACTTTCCATAACCCAATATTGAAGATAGTGTAACTTTCATATCATTTGTAACACTTACCGGGTAAAAATATATATTTTTACATTTGTTTAAATTTAATAAAAAAGTAAACTAAATAATAATAATAATAATAATGAATAATTATCTTTCTCTCTCTTTCTCACATACAAAAAAGAGTGCTAAATCCATCTTAACTCCAACCTTATTAAGTGTTGTTGTTGAATCAAATCCTTTAGTATACAAAAGTTTCCTCCAATTTTGTTCAGTATAAAAAAAAATTGTCTAACAAAAATTGATACTTCACACCGATTCATAAATCCAAAGTTAAAATAAATTTACATTAATAATATCATTAAATACTAACAATATAATACCTTGATGATAAATCATCATAATGTGTAATCAAACCAATGTTGATAATCACATGTTTTATAACTTGTATCTAGGTGAAATCACCTATTTATGTTGTCTAAAGTGCATTTTTTAATACATCAATTAATTGCTTTCTGAAAAACTTATGAAATGCTCAAATTATATAAATTCAACTACTTAAATTTACAATTCTAATAATTTATAACCGGATTTCAATCAAATTAAATGTAGAAAATATAATTGAAAAAAAAGAAGACATAGAACGTTTAAACTACACTTACTTATGCTTATGGTTCTATCATATAAATGGGTTAAAGATGTACTAAATCAATATGGGGATAGGTGCCTCTTTAATTGGTCCAAAATTCACTAAATCAATATGAGGATAGGTGCCTCTTTAATGAAATCAATAAGATAGTAATATGATTGGAGCACAATAACCTCCCAAAATAGTTAATCCAAACGTACTGTAAAAGAATGTGTCACCAAGTTACTGTAGAGTCAAACTTTTGCGACATGAAATGACCTGTGATCAACTTATTCTAGAATCAAACTTCTGTAACATTTCCTCGAAGGGTCAAAGCACAACAAAAGAGACTCATCGAAGGGTCAAAGCACAACTCCGCATGGACGACCTTCCACTCACGATCATTCAACGCAGCCCACACACAATCAAGGCGCAAATGCATTGGTACATATTGTCCTATTCATATAAATCACAACAATATGCTACAACCTTAAATTGTTTTTAAAATGAAGGCCATGTTATACTCTTACTTTATTGGGCAGTGGTCACACGGTCACACCAAACATAAATTCCATGGGAATGGACCGCTTATACACACCTGCTACTGACGATCTTTCAGAGCAGCCCACACAGATTTAAGAGGCAGATACATTTGTAGATACGGTGCCTGAATGAATGTTCGTCAGCCATGATGTTAGTCATATCGAAACCTATATAAACCCATAAGGCAATACAGTATGGATTTATCAAGCATTCATATCGATCAACCTGTTTTTCCAAATCGGTGGAGCTCATTCACTACCATTGTAGAAGAAGATGACACTAATCACGATGGCAGGAAAAGAAAACACAGAAGAACACCAATCAAAGAAGCAGATCCCATTGATAACACCTTATCAGTTGGGTCCCTTCATCTTGTCTCACAGGTATCAACCATCAATCTTTTGTTCTCCCTTTTCTCATTTCCTATTGTACTGATTTTGATAACATAGTTTGAGTTTGCTAATTCTGGAAAGGGGTTTGGCAGGGTGGTTTTGGCACCGTTAACCAGAGATAGATCCTAAAAATGCATGCCCCAACCGCACGCAATCCTATATTATTCCCAGAGAACCAGCCCGGGAGGTCTTCTCATTGCAGAGGCTACTGGCGTCTCTAACTCTTCCCAAGGGTAGGGTAACATTTTATCTGTCAGATATGTTAAATATATTGTACCCTCAACAGACTAACCGTACACTGCCACCTGTACTGGACAGTTGTACTTTCTAATTCTGTCTTGCTTGAGCATATATAAGCTCAGCTATTTCCTATTGTTGGTAACTCTTCAGTACTTCAACTTACTTCAGGTCTGTTCTGTATTTTCTTCATACATTTGAATATACTACTCTTTTCTCTCTGCATTTCTCTGTGCTTCACAATTTATCATGGTATCAGAGCTTCAGGTGTAAGCCTCTTCACACAGTCCGGAGAGCAACTTGATCCTCACAGCGCAGAGCCTCACGGATATTGAGAGCACGCGACACAGCCTTTTCACAAGGCTTGGAGAGTTGTTCGTAATACTCTTTAAAGATCGCCATAAGAAGCTTGCAGAGGTTGCAGATCGTACTTCGCTCGAAAGAATGAGGAAGCAGAGAACGCAGAAGAAGAAACCTGCACATGTTTTTCGAAGAACCGTCAAAGATTGATGCAGAAGAGCTGCAGAATGAAAAATGTTTAAAGAACTTGAAGTTTTCGCTTAAATTTGTTAAAGATTCAGGCAGAAGGCAGAATCCTTTAAAGATTCTTGGAAATCGCTCAAATCTGTCAAAGATTGTAGCAGACAACGAAGAAATCGTGAAATTCTTTCAAATCTTTGAAAGATTCAAGAATCTTTCTTCCACAGGTGTAAAGAACGCATCCCAGGCGCAAGGAACAACCACTGAGGCAGTAAGATTCGTCCTGCGAACGAATCCAGAGTGGGAAAATAGTCCAGAAGGGACGAGGAGAGCGCGGCAAAGGCGAAAGAATTTCCGCCATCAGATCTTGAACACAGGCCCGACAGCCGTTAGATCAGCAAGAAGTTGCACGATGATTAGTTGTTTGGAGTCACCCCGGAGGTTTTTTTGACTTGTGAAATCCCGACGTCATCTTGACCGTCCATCAAGAGACACGTGGCGAGATCCTATTCCATCGCAAAATCAGGAATCAGGAGTTGGACGAGCAAAGGAAACTGCTCTCCAAAAACTCCAATACGCGATATCACGAAATCCTGAGACGACTTGTGAGTCGTCCATCTCAGAGGACAGGTGGCAGCAGATCAACGCATCGACATATCGGCATTCGGGATTTCAAATTGTCAAAGAAATTTGACATCGCAACTCGCGAAATCGCGATACGCGATATAGCGATAAGATCTCAGCCGTCTGTTTGTCCGGACACGTGGCGAACATCGCAACGCCCGTCGGCATTTCGGCATTCGGGGTTTCAATTTGTCAAAGAAACTTGACATCGTAACTCGCGAAATCGCGATACGCGAAATCCCGATCAGATCTCAGCCATCCATATCTCCTGGACACGTGGCGGACATCGAGGGCACCGTCAGTGTATCAACATTCGAAATTTCAAGTTGACAGCAATTCCGAGCATCGCAAGTCGCGATATCCCGAGAAGGAATCAGGACCGTCCATCACTCCTGGACGTGTGGCGTAAATCCGGGGACTCGGGAAAAGTTTCGACAAGGAAAGGGCCATCGGCAAATCGGGATTCGGCAAATCGCGAATCTTGAGGAAAAAAAACACAAGCTCTTCAAAACTCCGAACCCCGAAATCTCGACAAGAGGTAAACTCCGTCGTGGGGCCCAGCTGACGTCATCTAGTCAAACGAGTCAATCGACGCATCGGCATTTCGCGGATCCTGGAGACAAGAGGTCCGGGACATATCATATCGCGAAATTGCGAGAAGGGATCACGACCGTCCATCTGGTAAGGACGCGTGTCGCAGATCGAAGCCATCGGGAAAACTCCCGACAGGACAACGCCATCGAAAAATCGGCGATCGCGGAATCGAGGAGACAGAAAACCTCGACATCAGATATCGCGAAATCCCGATTCGCGATATCCCGATAAGATCTGGACCATCAGATCGCAGCACGATCTGGACCGTTGAAAAGTCCAAAGGCGATTTTTCGTGTTTCGGCATTTTGAAAGACAAAAGAATGGGAAAAGCCCGTAGCGCCTTAACATTAAAGCACGTGGTCACTTTGGAAGGAGAACAAGGGCCAATTGAAGCCCGATAAGCTCCCATCGGCCATCGGCAAATCGACGTTTCTGAGATCGGAGGTAAATACAAATTTTTCCCTCTATTTTTTCTACAATTTTTTTTTTGAAATGGCATCATCTAGCAACCTAGGACCAACTCAGGGTCCAATTCTTCTAGGAAAGAACTATGAGTTCTGGTCTCTTCGAATGAAGTCGTTCTTGCAAGCACAAGAGTGTTGGGAACCAGTGGATCTTGGATATGTAGAACTATATCCAGCCGCCCTCACTGCCATGACAAATGCCCAGAGAATTGCTCAGGCAACTCTGAGGACCAAAGAAAACAAAGCAAAATTCTGGATACATAATTTTGTGGATGATTCAATTTTTTCGAAAATCACAGACGCTGGTACTTCCAAACAGGCCTGAGACATCCTCAAAACGTCCTACCAAGGAAATGACAGGGTAAAAACAGTTAAACTGCAGTCCTTGTGGACACAATTCGAGACTCTCAGGATGACAGAGTCCAAAACTGTAGATCAGTTCATGACCAGAGTCATGGGAATCGTAAACCAGATTAGACTCATTGGTGAAACCATCACTGATCAACGCATAGTTGAGAAAATTCTCAGAAGTTTACCCAGGAAATTTGAAATGGTTGTAACAGTCATCCTTGAATCCAAGGATTTGTCAAGATTTTCAACAGATGAACTAATTGGTTCTCTGGTGACACATGAGACAAGACTACATCTCACAGATGAGTCAATCTCAAATGCCTTCCAATCTCAATTCTCATTCAGAAGAGGGATAGGCAGAGGAAGAAGTAGAGGAAGAGGGAACAACCAGGGTAACCCTCATACCAGTGGAGGAAATAGACAACAATATCCCACTCAGAACTTCCAAGGTCACGGAAATCAACAACAAAATCACCATCAGAATTTCCAGCCTCAAA
>ML795806.1:144944-163253 GCA_009831015.1 Picea engelmannii
GACAACACATCAACAATTGCATTATCCAAGAACCATGTGTTTCACAAGAAAAGTAAACACATTGACACTCGGTTTCATTTCATACGCGAGTTAGTCAATAATGGTGACATTGCACTACAATTTTGTGGTTCTAGAGATCAGCTCGCTGATATCTTCACCAAGCCACTAGGAAAGTCAGTTTTTGATTTCCAAAGACAACACTTAGGCATAGTCAGTGCTGCTGATTGTAACTGTTGAGTCTAAGAGGGAGTGTTAAATATATTGTACCCTCAACAGACTAACCGTACACTGCCACTTGTACTGGACAGTTGTACTTTCTAATTCTGTCTTGCTTGAGCATATATAAGCTCAGCTATTTCCTATTGTTGGTAACTCTTCGGTACTTCAACTTACTTCGGTGCTTCACAATTTATTAAGATACCCATATCAGTAGTTATAATAAGCCAAGTGCTTGTTATGAGGCTTTTTTTAATTAAAAGCCCAAATGATGATGACCATGATGAGGCGTGCAACTGACAGGTACCCGGATACGCTTGGAATTTGGACGGAGGAACAGGTGGAGGCGTGGAAACCCATTGTCAATGGCGTCCACGAGAAAGGAGGCGTTTTCTTATGTCAGATTTGGCACACTGGAAGGTTCTCCCATGTGGGTAAGTATCTATGCTTTGCATTGCATTGCTATCCATTAGTTCCTTTCAATCCACTTGACGGATCTGTATGGACTGGATTCTGTTAATTTGCTTCCAAAGCATGATTCCCACAGTTTGTTGGCTTCAGTTGGCCATGGCATCTCGTAATGCAAAATAGATAGTGATAACTCTTAGTCTATAGCCCTAATAAATTTGCATTGGGTCAGTTTTTTCATGGATGTAATATTATGTTTTTTTAGAACATTTGCTGTCAGTTTCTTTGAATTGAGATGGCTGAGTAGCTCTATGAAATGTAGATTATCAACCCAATGGCCAGGCTCCCGTTTCATCAACAGATCGAAAATTATCGGGACAGGTTGTCTTACCCAACAACAGAGATCTTGCAGATTATTCCACTCCTCGAGCTCTAAAAATTGAGGAGATTCCCCAGATTATTAATGACTTCCGTCTTGCTGCCAGAAATGCTATCAAAGCAGGTGACACTTCTTCAAGAAATCGTAAATTTGGCCTTAGGATATTTGCACGCATAGTACATATGTTACAGGAACTGTCTTTATCCAAGGAAGATCTCGAGTTGTTTTTCCTTAATAGACCACAGGGCATTTCTTTTCCTAAGAAGGCACTCTTTCTCTTTTTTGCCTTATTTCTATAGATAGAGAGATAGAGTACATTAATAACGCTGAATATAACGGAACCGAATCGAATCAATTGCCATTCCATCAAAATATAGACTTTCGTCAGATGAATATGGAAGTGCTACCTTTTTCATTCATATTTTTTATGGCTTTGTGGCAGGTTTTGATGGTGTTGAAATTCATAGTGCTCATGGATATCTTCTTGACCAATTTATGAAAGACAGCATAAATAACAGGACCGATCAGTATGGTGGGACAGTGGAGAATCGATGCAGGTTTACATTGGAGGTTGTTGAGGCAGTGGCAAATGAAATTGGAGCGGAACGAGTGGGAATACGTCTGTCTCCATTTGCAGCTTTTTTTGAATCCAGTGACTCAGATCCTGAGGCGCTTGGGCTTTACATGGTGGAGGCTTTAAATAAATATAACATCCTGTATGCCCACTATGTAGAACCCAGAATCGTATTAACTTCATTTGAACCAGTTGCAACAAACAAGAGTTTGTTTCCAACGAGGAGGGCATTCAAGGGATCTTTCTTAGTTGCAGGAGGTTATGATAGAGAAGATGGAAATGAAGCAATTGCAAGCGGTAAGGCTGATCTTGTAGTTTATGGTCGATTTTTCCTGGCCAACCCAGATTTGCCAAGAAGATTTGAGTTAAATGCTCCTAACAACAAATACAACAGAAATACTTTTTACATACCAGATCCTGTAATTGGTTACACAGACTATCCATTCCTAAAGTGAACTATCCATGGATATAACTTCAATCGCATCCTCTAGAAAACCCTTCCTTGTTGCTATTATTTTCCATAATTAGATAGGGTTTATCAATAAGAAAGGTATCTATGTTTTCACTACTTATTTCCTTCTTATCAATGTGGCATATTGTTTAAGGAGAGGATATTTAGCCATTGAAGCAATGTAGTTATTGTTTAAAAGTGGGGTTTATTTAGTATATATCGTTATGGTATTTATTTTGAGTAATCTTGTTTTGAGGTGGAGGATATTTAGCCATTGTTTTCTGATTTAGGATTTTCAATGAACTCATTGTTGGAAGGTGGAGGATATTTAGTTATTATTTTAGGGTTTAGAAATTTGTGTATTGATGATATAAGATTTGTATTTACTACAAGAAATCTTCCATATCAATAAGAGAATATGAATGTTTAATAAACATCAAATTATATATGGGTGGATTAAAATGACTGTACACTTTTCCTATTTAAAAAACAACATAAATAACATCATTGCTCAACACTGATTTCTCTATTTTAACATTAAGTTATCATTAATCATTGCTCAAAGTTGATTTCTTTGTTTTAATACTAAGTATCAATCTACATTGAGCTGCCCAATCTCTATTTTTGGCAAGAATACTAGGTTTTTAAGTACCATGCATAATTCTTTCCACCATATACTTGTGCATGAGTTTATAGTTAGTTATAGGAAATTCAATCCCTTGCTTTTGTGATGAAAACAAGTAATCTATTTATAATGAAATTGTTTTTCTTGAATGTTGTATCGTAAGTGTTTTTTTGTAATATTTGGAGAGCATCACCCCATTTTTTTTTGTGATACATTGTTATATGAAATTATGACTAATAAAACATTATGATTGTCATAAGAAATTATTAGAGTTTTTTTTATTACATCATTTTCTCATTTCTGTCTATCTAGTTTAAGATGTGCTAATATTTTCAATTTTATTTAAAATGTTTTTTGTCTTTAACTAAAAAAATAATAATTTCTTCATCATAATAAAGAAAAGAGGTTACATTTTGCAAATGATACAAGAGAATTTCATTAGATCTTGGAAGATGAACTTTACTACATCTAGAACAACAAATGTTAATATTAGATATTAGTATACATTTTATTTTTGTCCCTTTGTAAAATAGTTCTCAATCTTGTTTTTTCTTTTCCTTTTCTTCTTTTTAATCACATGGCACTAGAGAAGGGTCCACAATGGAAAATGGTAATGCAAGAATTATATAAGAAAATATTTCAAAGATATCCCAAACTATGAATTCACATAAGATAAACAACATATTAAAAAATAACAACACTAAATAAGGATAAACCTAAATTTTAAAACCTCCACTATCAATAATTCAAAATCATTTTTTTTAGTACACATACACGAGACTATGTTTATACCATAAAACTAGAAGGTACTATGTTTATACCATGAAACTAGGAGGCACTATATCTTCAATGATACTGGAGAGAAACTACTTCTTGTGAATCTATCATCTTCACTCTCTAAGTCTTTATCTAGCAAATGCACTCCTCAAAAGTTCAAGGCTACTAGTTTCGTCATGAATTATAAATTGCAGGGTCATTCTTGATTCAAGCTGAACTTTACAACCTTAAGAATCCACATCCAACACATGACCCACTCTTTTGATAGGGGAACAACCCCCTATCAAAATGATACAATCATTAATAACCAAACTAAAGTTTACACATGTCACTCCAAGTATTACATTCATATATGATCCAGGAGGATCCAAGAATGCTCATAGAGATCCAAAATAATCCAGAACACTTATAGAGGCCTAGGAGGATCCATAAATGCTCAAATTTAAATCATATCAAACTATCTCAAAAACACCATCAATGTGTAGATCTCGGTGATAAATTTCCAACGAAATAAAAATTACCTCAAACGGAGTTCGTATGCAAAATTTATGGCTGGTCAAAATTCAAGTCAAACTAGGGAAAAAGTCAAAATCAAAGAGATCCAAAAGGGTGACATGTGTCACCACTGCAAGGGTGACATGTGGCATGATCGTATGCTGACTAGGCAAGCGAATTGGAAAATCGTACATGTTATGTGGACAAACAAAAAGTTGACAAGTGGCAATGATAGCCCAATGAGAGGTTGCCACGTGGCAGACTCTCATTGGCCAATTATGGTTTATGCATATCAAAATTATATAAATCAAAGAGATCCAAAAGGGTGACATGTGTCACCACTGCAAGGGTGACATGTGGCATGATCGTACGCTGACTAGGCAAGCGAATTGGAAAATCGTACATGTTATGTGGACAAACAAAAAGTTGACAAGTGGCAATGATAGCCCAATGAGAGGTTGCCACGTGGCAGACTCCCATTGGCAAATTATGGTTTATGCATATCAAAATTATATGGGAGTCGATGGGGGTCGAACCCGTGACCTCCCATAAACCTTACACAAACCTCCACCACCAATACACCACACACATAGGACTTAACCCTATATGGAATCATTTGTATTTAAGTTTGATTAAAGTTTTGAATGGTGGCAAAAGGGCCAATGGCCTAAGCCTTCGACGCTTGGTAATATAACCGTGTGCCAAGATTTGTAGAGGGCATTAAACTATATGCCACCGCATTTTTCAACAACCATACTATATATAATATGGTTCAAACTATATAAAACAATGTTACAACAAAACATTATATAAAGTGTGTTTGACGGGGTTCGACCCTGTGACCCTCTATACAATATTCAAACCACTTAGCCATTGCACCATTGGCGACTTACGTTATGGAGGTTCCAACTAAATTGCTTTTAAGTTGATTCTGCGATTAACATAAAGGACAAAGCTCGGTTGAACCCATGATCTATATAATGGGTGCAGATCCCAAGACCAAGGACAAACATCGCAATGTTGGCTTAGAGTCCGAGTTGTGCATGGATCCCAAGTCCAAGGGATTGTACTAATGAATTATTTTGAGTGCAAGAAGAGAAGCCTAATATGGTGTGTCTCAATATGCATGCCATGAGATATATTGACTGCGCATAGGCAACTTTATACTCATTTTTCTCATTTTTCCGATTGGAATTCAATGGTGATGTTATTTTTGTGCTAAGAGATTATTTTTAAAATTATTAGTCCATATTTCTATTAATGAGCAATATAGTGCATCGTTTGGTGTGTAAAGAGGGTAAAATTGAGCCAGTTCAGAATATGGTCGACATTATACTCAAATTTCTCAGCATTTCTCAAGGAATTCAATGGTAAACCCATTTTCTGAGTTTGAGCAGTGAAATTAAAGAGAGACCGTAAAATTGGCTTTTGTAAGTCCACATTGTCATGTAATTTGAGATTTTGAGATGATGAAGAACATTCTTACTATCTAAGAGGACTTGAAGATAAGTAATATATGTCATCAATATATGTAATTTGAGTTCTTTTATTTTTTATTATGTCATCTCATAAATCTTCGAATTAATCATCAGTTTATGAGTTTTTGGATAAGGAACACAATCTCATTTTTCTACAAATCACCTCAAAACGATCAAGAATTAATTATGAATCAGGTTAGATGCTAATATGTATATTTTAAATGAATAAATGGTTTCTAAGGATTTTCGGATCAAGTGGTATCAGAGCTAGTTTTGACGTGGATTTGCAAGTTGTTGATGTGACAAGATCCAAGACTTAAGTTGGTGAAGGTATTGAAGTCTCTTGTTGAGAGAACAAAATTAGTAAACCTCTCATTAAGTTGAGGTTGTAGAAGAATATTTATCGACAGATTCAGAAGGAGAATTTTGAGTTAAGGATGCAGTTCCAAACTCTCGAGGAATAGAATCAAAAGCTGCAAGATCGATTGATATGTCATGAGCAATGCCATAGAGGTATTTTTCACGAGTTGGAAAGAAATTTGTATACCAAGAATCAAGTATTGGCACCATTAGCATCAATCCATGAAGATTGGAAAGATGAGAATGTAAAGTCTCTGATGCAAAATGGACTATCTCTTTCAAAGAGAATGATCGAGAAAGATGACTCCTCATATTATTATTTTTTCTGTCGAGATGGAGAATGCTCGAAAAATCCTGAAGCAAAGAGAACTTCATATGAAGAGGTCCTTCATAATCAATTGCTCTTACCTTCCATCCCAAGGAAAGGTAGCATATGTAAGACATCTTCAGATAAATATGTGCATTCCAAATAGGGAATGAAGATGTTTCCCACTGCTAAATGGCCTATGTATCCATGTGCTCCCTCTATAACTAGTAACCACAATATGGAGAAATGTGAAAGAAGACAGTTTGTGTAAGAAAAACCATTCAAGAAGAAGGCTAAAGGTAAAGGTCATTTCTCAACAAAGAGGAAAAGGGGGAATGACAAAAAGGGATCATGGTTCCAAGATGGGAATAAGACACTCTTCTCTTATTGTGGTAAGAGTGGATGCAACATCCCCAAATCCATTCTATGCAATGCCACATGAAAATTTTGAACTCTAATACTAATTTAATTCATTAAAATAATCTGCAAATGTATAGGTTCATACTTGAAATAATAACATAAATATACATGTATCTTACAAAGGAAAACATCATGAACATAAATACATAAATACTAACAAAACACATAAATTAACACACAATTAACACTTATCTTTGATAAAAAGAACACCAATTGTGTGCATACCTTCCACGTTCCTCCCAGCCTTCGACCACACTACTCATAACTCTCAGCAATGGGTCACCCCCGATCTAGAGCTTAAAATCCACCTAGGAAAAGGAATCCTAACCCAAGCTAAGGTCTCCCAAACAACATAAATCTCATACTCTGGTGCCAACTCAAGCTAACAACCTATAGTCCCTCATTCCCTACATGTTTGTCCCACCCGAGGAAGTATGCCCCTTCTCTTCTCAACATTCGTTCGGTTGTCCCACTTCCCTTCTAAGGCTTCAACAAAAAGTCATACAAGAAGTCTAAAAGCCCTATTGTTGCATCTTGGCACCTTCAGAATTAATTCCCAGCAATTATCCCACTTGGAGAGAGTTTTCATGGGACTAAAAACCCACTTCTTCAATAGTCCACAAGCCTGACAACCTGCCTCTTCCACTCCAAATATGCTCAAGCACATGTAATGGTAACAATATGGTACTGATGATAGTTGAGTGAGTGAAGGAATGAAGATAGAATCGTAGGAAAATGAACTAATTCCAAACTATATGTATGCATGTTCCCAACTTGACACTTGTCATGTTGGGAACTACCTTGGGCCCACCTGACCCCCACTTTTCCCCATCCTTAGAACTTAGGATAAAATAATTATCCATACTTTATATTTTAAGGAATATTAATATAATATTCCTTTGGGATTAATCCCCCTTAGCTTAGCCCATTTTCCTAAACATTTATCCCCCCATACTCTTTTACATGGTTGGTCTACAGTAGTGATGTGTGTTCATTAATATTTGCATGTGATTACATATTACAATGATGGATCACATGCCATTTTAGCATCTGACTCTCCATCCTAATAACCACACAGGCACCCCAGCCTCAAAATACATATACACAAAGACACTCTTGACCAAAATGTCATGGCTCACTAACCTATGTGTTCATTTACATTTATATGTATAATTGGGGTTCATCATGAGGGTATTACAATACCCTCCCCCTTATTTATGCACTATCCTCATTGCAGTATATACAAATATACAATCAAAACTTCAAAATTCTTCAAAAAGATGTGATTATTCTTCCCTTATAGCATCCTCGTGCTCCCAAGTTACATTCCCAGGACCGTACCAGGTCCATTGGACCTTTACCAATCTTATTGCTTGATTCCGGAAAAACTTGAATTTCCAATCCAATATGCATATCGAATGAACTTGGAAGTCTCCTTCTTGCTCCACCCGAATCACATTCCAATCAATGACATGATTAGCATCAAGTACATATTTTTTAAGAAATGATACATGGAATAAATTATGAATGCACACTGATGCAAGTAGGGAAAGAATGTATGATACAATATCGATCCTCTCCAGGATTTCAAATGGCCCACAATAACGAGCTACCAATTTTGAACAATTTCCCAACTTAAGAGAGCTTCTGTTGGCCTTTAATTTTAGGAACACATGGTCACCCACTTTAAACTCTCTATGAGTTCTGCCTTTATCAACACAACTTTTCTTCTTGTCCTGGGAAGCCTTTAAATTCTATTTTGTTTTCAACATCTTCTCTTCCATTTCCCTGAGTAAATATGGCCCAACCACTGATCTATCTATTGGGTTGTCCTAGCTCACTGGTGTGTTTCACTTTTTGCCATAAAGTTCCTCAAATGGGCTCATATTTATAGATGCTCAATATCCATTGTTATAAGAAAAATCCACCAAATGAAAATAATCCTCCCATTTGGATAGTTTATCCATCACATACATCCTTAGCATGTCTTCTATCACAAAATTCACTGTTTTTGTTTTCCCATCTGACTCTGAATGATAAGATGTGCTAAAATTTAGAGTTGTTCCAATTCCCTTGAATAATTCTTTCCAAAATTTTGATGTAAATTTGGGATCTTTGTCAGATACAATTTTCTTAGGCACACCATGTAGCCTAGAAATTTTGCTCATATAGATATCATCTATGTTATATACCTTGTGAGTGAGATTCACTGGACTAAAATGGGAATCTTTAGTAAGCTTATCCACCACTACCATGATATAATCATGATTCTTGTTTGTTCTAGGAAGCTTGGTGATGAAATCGATTTTTACAATTCCCCATTTCCACTCAAGAATGGGAAAGGGATGTAGCAAACCGGCTGGGTGTCTATGCTCATCCTTGACCTTTTGACATTCCAAGCACCTGGCAATAAAATGAACAACTTCTTTCTTCATTCCTAGCCAATAATATTGGCTCTCGACAGCTGCAATACTTTTCTAGTAACCTGGGTGCCCAACATAAGGCACATTATGCATTTCTTTTAAAATCAGTTTTTTCAATTCCTGAGAATTTGGCATATAAATTATGCCCATGTACATGAGAATTTCATTCTTTTATAGCATATATTTTTCACTTTTCTTCTGCAAATTACCTTGCTGAATTTTTTCCTTTACCTCCATATATTTCTTATCTAATTTTGCAGCCTCTAAAATTACGTCTTTCAGATATCATTGGTACATGATAATCGTTTTAGCATGCATCTCATGCACCCTCCTACTGAGTGCATCATCCACCTTGTTCTCTTTACCTTTGATATGATTTATGTCAAAGTCATATTCGTTGAGGAACTCTAACCATCTACTTTGCCTTGCATTTAAAGTTGGTTGTCCAAATAAATATTTCAGATCACTATGGTCTATCTTGAATTCAAATATTTTCCCTATGAGGTAGCACCTCCACATATTCAAGGCATGCACCATGGCTTCCAATTCTAAATCATGAGTAGCATATTGCCTTTCATGCTCCTTTAATTTCATTGATTCATAGCATACCACATGCCCATTCTGACTAAGAACTCCACCAAGTCCTTCTTTACATGCATCAATGCATACAATGAAGTATTCATTTGGATAAACAATATTTAATATTGGAGCACTTGTTAGTAAATTCTTCAAGTGTTGGAAACAACTTTCACAATCCGATTTACACTCAAACTTCACACCCTTCTTTTGCAGGGAATTGATTAGGTGTGAAATTTTTGAGAATCCCTCAATGAATCTTTTGTAGTAACCTGAAAGTCCCATGAATGAACTCCCCTCAGAGACATTCCTTGGTTTTGGCCACCCCTCAATGGCCTTTATATTTTTTGGGTCCACGGTTATTCCTTCCTTTGAAATTATATGGCCCAAATAATGAATTTTTTTTTGGTAGATTGAGCACTTGCTCAATTTGGCATACAATTGATGCTCCCTCAATACCTGCAATACCATCCTCAAATGTTTCTCATGTTTTTTATCAAACTTAGAGTATATAAGGATGTCATCTAGGAAGACAATGAAAAATTTATCTAAGTATTCTCTAGGAATACCATTCATTAGACACATGAAGACAACTGGTGCATTTGATAACCCAAATGGGATCACTGTAAACTCATAATGGCCATACCTTGTTCTGAAGATTGTCTTGTTGATGTCTTCTTCTTTAATTTGCACCTGATGATAACCTGACCTGAGGTCCATCTTAGAGAATATCTTAGCATCTTTTAGTTGATCAAAGAGGTGATCTATCCTTGGCAAATGATACTTGTTCTTCACAGTAACCTTGTTCAATTTCCTAAATTCAATGAAAAGTCTCAACATTCCATCATTTTTCTTCACATATAATATTGGGGCACCCCAAGGTGACACACTTAGGCATATATACCCCTTCTTCAGAATCTCTTCAAGTTGCATTTTGTAATTCCTTCAATTCTGGTGTACTCATCCTCTAAGGAGTCTTGGATACTGGGGTTTCTCCAGTCCTCAAATTTATAGAGAAATCAATATCTCTTTTCGATGGCAACCCCGATATCTCTTTAAAAACATCTTCAAATTATTTTAGTACTACATAGTATTCAACATTCAACACTTTATCCCTAGGTGTTTCTTCCATATGTGCTGCAAATATTTGACACCATTTTCTAAAGCTTCTCTTTAACTGCAAGGTTGAAACTTCTTTGATGGTTATTTCCCTAGGAATTCCCTGAAATGTCCTCAAGTTCCCTTCCTCATCCAAGAAAGTAAATGCCTTATTATAACAATCTAGGATAACATGATGCTTGTCCAACCAATCCATACCAATGAAGCAATAATATGATCCCAAAGGTATGATATTCAAATCTTTCCTTGTTATTAGTCCATTCATGCCCATTGGGCATGCATTAACCATCTCATTAATTTTCATTTTATCTCATGTATCTAGTTGCACTAACTAAGGTTTTCCAAGCTCGCTTCTTCGAAATTGAAATCTTTCCACCATCTTAGCATCTAGATAACTATGAATAGCTCATGAATCAATTAAAATAACAATGGGTTGGTTGTTTATCTTTCCTTCTACTTCAATCATATGTGACTGAAGCTTATATTTCTTGTTATCTAGGGATGCATAGATCCTAGGTACATTTCTTCCCATGTCCTCCATTGTTTTAGCTTGTTGTACATTGTGAACAATCCTCACTTTTTCACCTTCGTGAGGGAAATATAGATACATATTATCTCCGCCACAAACCCAACATTGAATAGGTGGTTTTCCTTGGTATTTTCCTCATTTTCTTGGTCATTATGAGTTCTTTAGGAGATGTTCGTCAGTGAGAATTATTTCTGAAGAATGGTGGCTTAGTCCCCTTCTTCCTCTATTCAATCTTTCTTTTCTACTTGTCTTCCCAAGATTTTTGGAAACTTGGTCTTCCTTTATGTTGATCATAAAGGAATTTATCCCTTCTTATAGTTTCCTCTAATGTCTTGGAATCATCATATTGTATCTTTTCACTGATCAATGGTGGTAACCCACTCAAATACCTCTTAATATTAACTTGCTCATCCTTTATGAAAGAAACATATTTCAACGGCTCTAAAAACCTCCTTTCATACTCATTTATGGTTATACTCCCAATATTGAGTTGAAATAACTCCTTCATTTTCTTATCATAGTATCATTTGGTTAAGTACTTCTTTTGAAAATACCTTTTGAATTCTCTCTAGGTAACCCTTTTCTCATCAACGTGTTGCACTTGCACAAACTAGTCCCACCACATTGATTTTTTTCCTTTGAGCCAGTAAATGGAAATTCTCCCTTCTGCCCATGAAGAGTAATTATGCAACGGAAAATACATTATCATTCCTATAAACCATGTCTCTGCATCCTCATCCTTCTTGTGCTCACCATCAAATGTAGGAGACTTGATTTTGGTCATTTCTCCTCGTAGCTCATCCACCCCATACTTCTTTTTATGTTTCCTGATAGGGGATGGAATTCAAGTACTGTGTTCTCTCCTAATTGAATACCTTGGGGAGTGATGGTGATGCCTTCGAACACTTCTTGTTTTTGTCCTCTTATCATGAGGCCTGAGAATCCTTGATTTGCTTGACTCAGTCTCTTTATCCATCTTATTTTCTATTCTATCCAAGATCTGCATTAACTTGATGTTGAAGCCTTCTTGCTACTCCTTGGCTTTCATAAGCCTCTCATTATCAAATTTATAACTATGGACATACTTTTGCAAACATTTTATGGTATCTACCAATTTCATGCTTTGTTCCTTGCCTTCTCCATGTCGATTTAAATTTGTACCTTCATTACCCATGTTGACATACATCCCTCTGATATCATCTTCATGGTTGTAAACCATTTATGCATATTCCATGAATTCCATGATTTTTAACTCTATGTTGATCCTATTATGATATAAATGTTGTTAACTCTACAAAATGTGTAGGAAATAACATTTGTTAGATTTAAGTAATTTAACAAATTCATGTCATATATCAAAAGGATGCCATGTCATATATCAGCCAGAGTGGCCCTGCCCCGTCGACTTCTTACCTCTTCTTTCCTTTTTTATGGGTGTTAGCACTTGATCTTTCGAGCCTTGACGCTCACCTATGGGCTCAAGCTCCATAGGACCCATAGTTGTGACAGAGAGATTTATTGTGGGGGGTAGAGTCCTCACCATAGATATAGAAGCATGGGGGTACCACAATCCACAATACACTGACATGTGGATTTATTTTCAGGCACATGTCAAAATTGCGGGGGGGCTCCAAAATAAACTTTGTGCTAGTTAGGGATCCACAATTAAATAATAACCGTCAATTTCTTCTTCAGTAATGCACACTTAATTTTATAATCTGGGTCCATTGATCCTTGGCTTCCATGTGGCACCTGTGTATTAGGTCGCAGGGATAAGAGGGCCCATCCTACACCCATATACCTTGGCACCTCAAACTGCACATTGGTGAAATCCAACGGTCGATCGATATAGGTGTGATCCATGATTGACGACCCATACTTAACGTAGATCCCCAACATGATTGATCGTTAATAGAGGAGGGGGGTTCCGGAGAGAAAACTGGTGGTTTTCCTTCAGTGGATGTGTCTTGTCCTAAAGGCATGAGGGTCCCCCACTTGGTGGTTTCCAAAACCACCAAGGCACCCTTCGCATAACTCAGAGCAATATTTCTCTAGTGAAGTGGTATTCTGTGGGTAGGAAGATGCTCACCATCATGGGACTAGGTAATATTCCACCTATGTCACCATGATAACGTGTACCTACTAATGGGCTCTTAAATTTGATTATTTCTTCCACCTTATTTCACTATTATGTCAACACATTTAACCATAAACCATCACATTTACTTTAAAATGTTGGTATTTTATGTAAATCCTTTGATTAAAAGAAATAAAAGTAAATGATGTGAATTCATGCTAAATTTATTATTCTTAGTGTATTTTATATGGTTTTATTAATGGTAAACTAATTCCTCATATTGTGGGAGATAGGTGTTTCCATACATTGGATCACAATCAAATGGCTTGAGATTCCAACACTCATTCCCATATTTTTGCACAAGACAGCCAAATCAAAATTACATATCAGGGGAATCTAGCTCTTCATCTGGTAGCCTGAATTTATATTAGAAAGATACAGACCTCAATCCAGACCTCTGTATGGCCCTTATTATGAAACTCAAAGCGCAACAAATTTGGTCGTTAACATACTTGTGGGCGTTTTCGGGAAAAACTAGAACATGGGTTTTTTATCCATTATCGCCCTATTTCTATGGCTCCTATTGTATTTTGATTTAGACAGTTAAATATAGCTTCTGTATTCAAGCTACGATTTTAAGACTCGTTGCCTATTAATATAACAACTAAACGATTTTTTGGTTTCAAGAGAGAGTCGACCCTTTCAGTGGTCGACCTCTCAGACTCTATATATACTTGAGCTCCCTAGCATGATAGGATAGACCCAGAGAAACAGTTTAAAAACTCCGTGTAAAACTTAGATCCGTTATTCATTTTAATGAAAATTTATAAATTAGGTTGAGTTTGTGATCAATTCGTGAGTTGGAGTACCACAACTGCACAGGGGGGCACCAGTGGTTTGTGTGTCTCATTTCTTTGTTTATTTAGATTTCTAACCTCTCTTTTGCAGGAGTTGTTCTAATTTCTCTTTATAGTCATTCTCTTATAATTTCTCTGTATAATTCATTTCCTTATAATTGTTCTAATTTCCCTTTACTGTTCTAATCTCTTTTAGCAGTCATTTTCTTATAATCTCCTTTCTATATTTTCAGTGGTATTAATCACTATTTTTAATTGTAACTTCACTATATGTATTCATTTGACTTATTCACACCATGTTGTAAATATAAATCTTCTTTGTAATTGGAGCACTAGGAACTGAGCATGTTTATTAAGAAGTTGTTCATGACCAATTAAAGTATATTAAATTAACCCCTGCAGTACTATGTAATCACTATACCTCTATGAATATATTTCCAGTTCAAGTATGACAACATAATTTATGATTTTAAATCCTTTTTGGTAATTAGTTCATCAGTCTAACTGGTTATAAGAACACGTGTTTAGTATATTGATATTCCTTGAATGGAAAAGTTTTCAGTACATTGTTTTGTTTCTACTTTACATTTTTTTGTAGAAATCAATGTTCTAATTTGAATTGAGTAAATGAATCACAAAGTTATATTTCCAAGTAAAAAGAGTAATTAGAATAGTAATCTTTCATGCCTAGGCTCATCTTTTGCATAATAGATTCTTGCACTAGTTTGTTATTTTGGTACCGGTTTCCAATTTTTCCCTTGTACTGATTTATGCATCTTAGTTTTCTCACATTTTAAATTTCCAATAGATTTAAATCACCAACAAATAGATTAATGACCTAATTCGTGAGATATGGTCACTCCATGTCAGGTTTCTTCCCTAGGTGACGAATTGTTCTAGTTTGTTTAATCTCTTTATTATTTGAGTGTGTTGTCGCCATTAGATTAGACTTCTAGATTTTCTAGATCTGCACATACAGTACTAGCACCTCGAAGCTTACGAGCCTCGGGTTGACAATTTAATGTCGAAATAGATAGCATATATTTCACTCAACATTTTTGGCATCGTTGTTTGGGACATGCTAAAGGGATTAGAGCTTAGGTAGGTAGGTTTCCTTTAATTACACAACAATGGGGGAGGAGAAACTTTAAGACGAGAGGTAAGAACATGAGCATCCATTTTAATGGGTTGCTCCAAAGCCTTGTTGTTCCCTTTCCGCAAGAGTGTCTAATTTTTCTGCAAGTTTGTTTATTTTTCTTAGTGTGTTCACTTTCTTGCAATTTAATTTTCTACAAGCGCGTTTATTTTCCTACAAAAGTGTGTTTTATCTTTTTTGCAAGGTGTGTTTACTTTCCCACAATTTATTTTTCCTGCCACTATGCTTATTTTACTGCAAGTGTGCTTTCTTTTATTTCTTTTACGCAAGTTTTATTTATTCAATGCAAGTGTGCTTCCCTTTCACAATGCATTGCGATCAAAACATCACAATGCATCATTGAATACATCACTTCATATATTACATTGCATATTTCATCGACCCATGGGTTCCTTTATTTACAGTCTTCCGATTTAACCAATTTCCTTGAAATGGGGAAGATTTGGTCCAAAAATAACAATCAATGGTTGCAATGGATTTCGACAAATCCACGTTATCTTGTCGGCTAGTCAACTTTTCTATTAAATTTGACCATCTAGTGGTCCAACACATGGTCCATTGTTTGGATATTCGATCCATCAAGTGACTATCTTTGACTGCTAGTTGACTGCTCGACCGACTATCTCCATTTGTTAGTTGACTTCTCGACTGACTTCATTAGTGATGGGACCACAAGCAATCAATGTTTGCTAGAGAAACTATTTGTAGAGCTAGTATGCTATTGAATGTTTTGTGAAGTATTGTTGTTGTATTGGATATTTTCTAAAAGGAGGTGTCCCCCTTGAAGGGGCCCATGAACATTGCTCTCTCTTTTATAAATGATCAATACAAGGGTTATATTTTGCAAGTTCCATTTCACTGTCTCTCTTATTTACTTTTATCTAGTTTATATTTATTGAATAATCACTTGAATGATCAGTGTTCTATTTCGTGAAGTACATTACATAACTTCCTTTAGCAAGAAAAGTGACAACAATAGAGAATTAATGGAGATCCAAGAACATGTGAGAGATATATACTAGTCTAAAAAGAGAATTTAGATAGATTGTTCAAATAGTTGAGGTGAAAAAAATGAGGAGGAGAAGCAACATATTATACACATCTATTTGTTAGGGCATATCAAAAGGTAATCCAACATGGGTATTTCAACAGAGGACTAACACCATGTGTTAAGGCCAAAACAAGCCCTATGTTCTATAAGTAACATGGATGATCACACAAATATCAGGGGAATATGTAGTGAGATAAACATTATTGGGGTTAAGTAGGGCCTAAATAAGAGTAAGAAATGTGTCAATGTTGACCAAATTAATCCATAAAATATATCATGTTTCCCAAAAAAGGGGGCATCCATGGTCCCAGAGGTGACTTTCTAACAAAATTCGAAAATATGTGGGTGCAAGAAGGCCCAACAATTCCTAAATATGTTAGAGACCAACCTAAATGAGAATTTATGTGGCTGAAATTGATCAACTAAGGCATAGGACCAAGGAAAACATCATGGGAGACCCTCTAATAACTTGAAAGTAATCAAGTAAGGCCCTACACCTTGGCTAGAGACCCTTAGTCATTTATTCATACCATATAATCCAATGCTTGTGAGTTCCCCTATAATGTCCCTTTCAAAATAATCACTCTAAGAGACTGATGTAATAGCCTAAGTGATTAGCGTAGGCTATAGTTAGTGGAAAAAAGGGAATTAATTAATTAATTGATGTCATCGAGGAGAAAAAAAAATCTTTTTAAAAGTAACATTTAGTAATTAAGTGAAAAGGTGTTTTAAGTGACTTTGAGATTATAAAGTCACTTTAATTTATTAAAAGGGTAAAAGGGTTAGCATAAGGATGAACAAGGAATTAAAAGGGGAATGAGAGTGCCCTCTCTCATTATGCATTGTCATTTTCTAAAAAAAAAATTGAGAGAGCTCTTGTGGCTTTGTCTCTTGGGATGAAAAACACTAGAGAAGAATATTGGGCTCAGTGGTGAAACTATCCACCCTAGTTAACCAATGAGGGGAGAACACTCATATATTTTCATTGTGCTTCATTGTGATGGATTTTCTCATTTGTGTGGATGATTTTTCTTATTATGGCTGATTTTTCTCACTTGGTAGCTGAGTTCTACTTGTATGTGACCAATTTTTCTTAAGTTGGGTCGTATCTCTTCATTTGTGGCCAAGTTTCTTAGTGTTAGGTCAAGTTATTGGCCGAGGGGATGATTTCCTATCTGTTGGGCATGATTGTTGAATAGTGAGTCCAAGTTATTTCCTTTGGCAGTTCATTTTTAGCCAAATCTCCCATGCTGGACTTAGTACTTGTTGTATGCAGATCGAGTTTAACTTCTGGGTAGAGTTTATTTTCGTGTTGGGACGTAATCTTTGGTTGGAGGTCACCATATTTTGTTGAGGGCGCATAATTATAAAGAGGGGGGTGATTTGCATAGTGTGGATAAATTCCTCTTGAAGATGGGACACAATCCTTTGTTGATCTTGTGTATATGTAGCAAGGGATGATTTTCCTACAGAAAAGGATGTAGTCTCTTTGTTGGTAAACGTTTGGGCTTATAGAGTCCATTACTATCCTTGTTGGTAGTTTGAGGAGGGACGATTCAACCTCAACAACAAAATACAACAATCTATTACTCTTGTTATTTAAGATCTATACCAGTGATGATTTAAGGCCAGATTTGTCATATTTATATCAGTTTTGTGCACTTGTATGATGTTGTATTAGTTCAGTTTGAATGGGGAAAGAATAATATTAGATTGATGGTGTTTTCTTGTTGTTATAACAACTTGGTTTAATTGTTGTTCCTTATTGTTATATAGAATGAAAGTATGCAAACGTTTTGACCAAATGTTGATACTATTAAACTAATTGAAAAAAAAAAAATAGTTGGGTCATTATAGTGGTATCAAAGCCTCAATCCTGCCAGCCTGAGGGGGTTTTGTTATTTCATGAGGCATGAAAACAGGACATATATTACTTATAGAAGTAGGAGGCAACAAGGGTCAGAAAACATATTTCCCTCTTCGTTAGAAGAAGAGGACCAACTAGAAGAAGAGGAATAAGGAGACATGGGG
>ML795806.1:163265-173380 GCA_009831015.1 Picea engelmannii
TAGTTCCATGCATATCCTAAATGATTTATCTAGGGGGGAAAAATGGTACAACTCATGAAACATTTAATTACCAACACTCAAGAAAATGGTACAGGGGGTTCCAATGGGAACAATGGGAATAAAAATGGCATAGGGGCTTCCAATGGACACAATGGGAACCATGCAAAAGGAAGAAACAAAAATATTCCCACAGAAAGAAACACTAGGACCACCAGTCGAGTGATTCATATACCTATTATGCCTTAGTTCTTGGCGGAGCAATGAACAAGAAATCAAGATCAACCAAGACAAGGTGAATATTTTAGGGATTACTGGAGGGAGTACCAGGCTCTTGGTGATAATTTTTAGGTATTCATGTCACTACAGGACTATTGTACTATCAAATACAGGAACAGACCAAGGAATTTAAATAGGGGTCAACATAATATTGATCTCATGTGAAAGGTTGGAAAATTGTCCATTCCTTCATTTGACGGTTCCAATAAGTGCACAACTAGAGCATGGGTACAAAATTTGTACACAAGCTTCCATATCAACACTATGATAAAGGTAGAATAAATTAAATTCTCTACCTTGAATTTAGATGGAGAGACCCATGAGTGGTGGTACCATGGATTGGTCACTTTGGGACATGGCAGCATTACCTCCTACCTGGACTTCACACAGAAATTGATGGCGTGATTTCAAAAAAAGGATCCAGAACTGCATTTTAGATATTTGGCACAACTCAAATAGGTTGGAACACCAAATTTGTACATTACATAGTTCTAGAGGCTTGCAGTCATGGTGGCAGATGTATCTTGGCAGAGGCTAGTTATGTTGTTCACTAAAGGATTATCCAAGACACTACATGGTTGGGTGAAAGCCTTCAAACCTGAGACTCTATAGGATGTCATCGTCAAGACATGGGACATGTAGGATGCAATCCCTAAGAACAAATCTTTCTCCAAACCTTTCATTCCCTAGAAAAAAAAAGATAAGAAATATTTTCATAAGGAGTGGACCGAAAAGGAGAAGTTGGATGAGGTGACCCATAATGAGTTGAGAAGGAAGAAACTCTTTTTAAGTTGCAAAGAGCCTTTGGAGTTGGGACACAGGTCTATGGGGAAGGGAAAGGCACACTATATATAGGTGCACTTAGACAATAATGAGAAATAGGAAGAAGCAAAATAGGGAAAGATAAATGAGCAAGGATAATCAAGTGATGAGAAACCTCGTGTGGAGGCCAAGGGTGGTACCATCACCACTCTATCAGGCACCCCCAAATACTACACTTTCATAGTCAAAGGAGTAATATGGGGACAATGTTTAACAACTTTGATTGATGGTGGGGAAACCCACAATTCCATTGATGTAGCGTTGGTGGCCAGGAGATGCATTTCTACAGAGGACTTTGAGGGGTTCAATGTGGTAGTGGCTAATGGATTTAATATGACATGCACACATAAGATTGCGAGGATGGTTTTGACTTTGGGAAACTATAACTTGACCAATGATTTCTATGTGGTTGACTTGGTGGACACAAATATAGCTTTGGGTGTTCAGTGGATTCACTCTATAGGGGAAATTACAATGAACTAACAAGTAATGGATATGATATTCCATACAACAAAATTCAAGAAGGTTATCCTAAGGGGCATGTCAAATGGTGGCCCTAATATTGTGTCAACTAAAAAGATGGAAAACCTCTTCAGGCATGGAGACATAGCTTATGTACTAGAATGCTTGATTACATCTCAAGAACATGGAGAGGGTCAACATCATCATCATGTAGATATTCAAGCATTGTTGAGTAAGCATGACAAGGTATTTGGACATATACCTCTAGGGAGACCGCCTGACAGGGAATTTGAGCACACCATTGAGTTGGAGAAGGGATAAAAACTTATGATAACTAATCCCTACATGAATTCAAAGAAATTCAAGGATGAAATTGAGAAGGCTATTAAGGAGTTTTCTATAGATGAAACACATCAGACCTATATCTAGTCCACTCGCTTCTTCCATAGTGTTGGTGAATAAGAGGGATGGCACCATGAGGATGTACATTGATTATAGATCCTTGAATAAAAAAACCATAAAAAATAGGTACCCCATTCCTAGGATCGATGAGTTATTAGACAAGGTGCATGGGGTAGTTTATTTTTGAAGATTAATCTTCGATTGGGGTATCATCAGATCAGAGTCAGAGAGAAGGATGTCACCAAAATTTCTTTCATGTGCCATTATGGGAATTATGAGTTTATGGTCATGTTGTTTGGGTTAACTAATACACCACCTACATTTTAGTCCTGCAGGAACCACATATTCAACAAGAAGTTGACGAAGTTCTTGTTGGTATTATTTGATGATCTTCTTATATACAACCAGACATGGGAGGAGCATTGGAACATCTATATGAGGTTCTGAGCATCATGGAGAATCAATCATTGTATTCCAATGAGTCAAAGTGTGAGTTCGACGTGAAAAATATCCTATACTTGGGTCATGTAGTGGTGCCCAGGGTGTACAAGTACATAGGGAGAAGATCTAGGCCATATTGGATTGGCCACCACCCAAGAACCTTACACAGTTGCATGGATTCTTTAGGATATGCATATACTACCGATGGTTTGTAAAGGGATATTCATATTTGGTTGCACCACTCATAGATCTCATGAAGAAAGGGACATTCAGATGGATAGACGAGGTGCAAAATACATTTGACACGATGAAGGAAGTGATGGGCACTTGCCTAGTTTTAACACTTCTTGATTTCACTCAGCCCTTTGTGCTTGAGTGTGATGTGTCAGGTGAGGGAATAGGAGGAGCTCTGATGAAGCATAGACATATGATATTATATGAGAGTAGGAAACTCATAGAGTCATAGAGTCTCTACTCCATATACGAAAAGGAAATGCTCACCATCATGAATGCCTTGGATAAATTCAGATAGTACTTGGTTGGTGGCATATTTGTGGTTAATACTGACCATAACAGTTTGAGGCACTTCTTAGGACAGAAGGACTTAAATGAGAGGAAACAGAAGTGGGTCAACAAATTGTAGGAATAAGACTTTGATATTGAGTATGTGAAGGGGAAGAAAAATGTGGTTGTTGATGCACTCTCTAAGAAACCAGAGATATGTTCACTTCCAGAGATTTCAACTTACTAGAAATATCATCTCTTGGTAGAATATTCCAAGAACACATTTTCTTGTGATATGATGGATCACACCATATAGGATGACAAGTACAAAGAGGTAGATGACATCATCTACTACAAGGGTCGCATATACTTAGTCCCTGAGTCTACATTGAAGGGGAATATTAAGAGGGCTATGCATGATGTACCACTGGTAGCCCATCCTAGGTACTTTAAAACTTGTAGGAAAATTAGGGACATGTTTACTTGGAAAGGCCTAAAAGATGATGTTTTGAGACATGTGAGGGTGTGTATGACTTGTCAGCAAAAAAAGTCAAAGCAGACTTATCCCACAAGGTTAATAAAACCATTACCCATCCTAGAGCAGAAGTGGGAAAGTATGTCCATGGAATTCATTACAGGTCGACCAAAGGTACAAGGAAGAGACTGCATATATGTGGTGGTCGATTGGTTGACCAAGTTCACACATTTATCCACCATTTCCTCATAATATAAGGAAACACAAGTAACAATGTTGTTCTTCATATTGGTAGTCAGACTCATGGGTTGCTGAAGTACAATGTAAGTGACAGAGACAACAGATTCATCGATGCATTTTGGTAGGAGCTATTCAGGTTGGTTGGTAGAAAGTTGACTCCTAGCACTAGTTATCACCCCAGACAGATGGTCAGACAAAGATCATGAACAAGTGGATCGAGGGGTGTTTGCATAACTATGTGTTTGAGCAACATAAAACATGGGTCGGGTGGTTATATTTGGGCGAACAATGTTATAACACTACTTATCACATGTCCATTGGTATGACCCCATTCTGAGCATAATATGTCTATAATGCTCCTTCATTTGTTGATTTGGCATTTGGGGATAGAAAGGCCCCAAAAACCAAGGACTGGATCCAATAGAGTCAATACATCCTCAATACTCTCAAGGACAATTTTATAGATGGCATAAAATCAGAAGAAGTTCTATGCAGACATGCATAGGGCTGAACACATTTTTTAGGCAGGAAACTTGGTATTTTTGAGATTATAGCCCTATATTCAGTCTTCACTCAAGAAAAGTGGTGTAGAAAAGATAAAACCATTCTTTTATGGCCCCTACAGGGTGATTCAAAGAGTTGGCTAGGTCACTTACGAGCTTGAGTTTCCAGAAGGAAGTAAGATCCACAAAGTGTTTCATGTTTCATGCATCAAGAAGGAATTGAGACAACAAGCCACTTCTTTGGCAGAGTTACCCCCATAGGATGAGCAGGGGAAGTTAGTGTTGGTTCCTAAGGATATTTTGGAGGTTTGGCAAAGGAAATTATGTAACAGGGTGATTTGAGAGTACCTCATCAGGTGGAGAGATTTTCCAATAGAGGATGTCACATGGGAAGGAGACCATATCTTGTAGCATTCTAACTTATTGTTGCTTGAGGAGAAACAATCTCGGGAAGGGAGGAATGTAATGCCCATTTCCAAATGATCACTCTAGGAGATTGGAATAATAGCCGAAGTGATTCCCATAGGCTATAGTCAATGATAAAAAGGGAATTAATTAATTATTTGATGTCATCGAGGTGAAAAAGAAATATTTTTAAAAGTGACATTAAGTAATTAAGTGAAAATGTGTTTTAAGTAACTTTGAGCTTATAAAGTCACTTTACTTTATTAAAAAGTTGAAAGGGACAAAAAAAGGGTGAATGAGGAATTAAAAGGGGAATGAGGGCATCCTCTCTCATTATGCATTGTTATTTTCTAAAAAAAAATTGAGAGAGCTCTTGTGGCTTTGGCTCTTGGGATGAAAAATCCTAGAGAAGAAGATTGGGTTCGATGGTGAAACTATCCACCCTAGCTAATCATTGAGGGAAAATCACTCAGATATTTCATTGTGCTTCATTGTGACATATTTTCTCATTTGTTGTAATGTCCCCTTCCATTTGAAATTGACCATGGGGGACTAAGTATCCTAGTTTTTCCCCTTAGGCTATAGTCTCACTAAGAAAAAGGGGACTAAGAGGGTAAAAAGGGGGTCACCAAACAATTAAACTCAATTTCAAAAGGTGACAAAGATTAAGGAGAAAAAGGTAATGTGACTTTATGAAATAATTGGAGAAAAGAACATTAGAAAGACTAAATAATAATTTAAGTGAGAATTATAAGATGAGATAAAATGAAGGAAGGAGATTTGCTCAGGGATTCTTGTTCATTTCTCACTTGCATCTTTGAGCTCTACAACTTGGATGTTTTTAGGGGTTTGAGTGAAAAAACCCTAGAGATCAACAAGGAGGTGAAATATTCCTCTGTTCCTGATCCAATCTTAGCCAAGGTGGTGAAATATTCCACCCTCACCATTCTACACAGTTTCAGATCAGTTTTCAACAGTGATTTGTGGAGCCAAGGTGTTATTTTGAGGGTTTCTTCAGGATTGGGGCGCACTGTCAAGGAAGGAGCAGTTTGTTTTTCCTAGAGGACAATGGATCTAGAGTAGATCTCACCACAAGAGGGTTTTCCATCTCTAGGGTGACTTTTCTCTCTAGTTTGTGAGGGTTTATCACATCATATTTATTTATTATTGAAGCTGGGAAAATTTCTGAATGAGAGCACACTTGTCCTTAGAGATACAAACTTTGGATGGTCAGATCTATAGCTACAACTTGGGAATCTATTCTTATGAGTTTATCATCTTGAGATCTACATATTTGCATCCATTTTCAGAAGTTTGGAGGCTAGATTTAGCAGGGCCAAAATTCCTAGGATAGTTTCCAACCAGAGAGGGGTGCAACACAACCAGAGCAGTCTACTATATAATAGAAGGGAAATACATTGATCTTTCATATATTGCATGTAGATATTGGGAGTTCATGAGAGCTTATCTCTCTCTATTGTTATTGTATCTTAGATATATTCTCATCCACACACATTATTCTTCCATTGTTATTCCAGATCTATCCCCCTCTTGTATCGAGGTCAACTATATATTTAAATAAAATGCATATCTGAGGTATTTGTGGATATTTTCTTGTGTTATTTCTATTTATCTAGTTGTGTATCCATTTTTTCTATATTACCATCATTTACTTGTTGTAAAAACTCTATAATTCAACCCCAACACAACTTAGAAGGAAAAGACAACAAATTGCATGACAAAATACCACTATTAGAAAAAAAATAATCCATTAAATTCCTAGTAAGTCTACTTGGGAATTTAACATTCATGTGGTCGATTTTTCTTATTTTGGCTAAGTTTTCTCACTTGGTGGTTGAGTTCTACTTGTATGTGGCCGTGTTTTCTTAAGTTCAGTTGTATCTCTTCATTTGTGGTTGAGTTTCTTAGTGTGAGGTTGAGTTATTGGCTGAGGGGACAATTTCTTATCTGTTGGGTGAGTTTGTTGGATAGTGAGGGAGAATTATTGCTTTTGGCGCTTCATTTTGGGTCGAATCTCCCCTACTGGACTGAGTACTTGTTGTATGTTGGCCAAGTTTAACTTCTGGGCAGAGTTTCTTTCCTTGTTGGGTCATAACCTTTGGCTGGAGGTCACCATCTTCTGTTGAGGGCGTATATTTCTAAAGAGGGGGGTGATTGGCATAGTGTGGATAGATTCCTCTTGAAGACGTAACAAAATCGTTTGTTGAACCTCTGTATATGCATGAAGGGACGATTTTCCTACAAAAAAAGTTGTATTCTTTTTTCCAGTAAACGTGTGGGTCTATAGAGTCCATTACTATCCTTTTTGGTAGTTTGAGGAGGGACGATTCAACCACAACAACAACCTACAACACTCTATTACTCTTATTATTTAAGATATCGAGGTCATATTTGTTATATTTATATCAGTTATATGCACTTATATGTTGTTGTATTAGTTCAGTTTGAATGGGAAAAGAAGAAGATTAGATTGATGGTGTGTTCTTGTTGTTATAACAACTTAGTTAAATTGATATTCCTTACTATTATATAGAATGCATGTATGTAAACTGTTTGACCAAATGTCCATATTGTTAAACTAAGTGAAAATAAAATAAAATTAGTTGGGTCATTACATCCCCATACTAGTGTATAGGAGTCCTTGTAGTTTCCCTAGAGTGAGCATTGGTAGCCAATGAGTGAAATAAAGATCTATGTTGAAACGATTCATGCATCGTTGTATGACTAGTACATAGTGTAAATTTATAGACTACACAATTAATATAACTCATGTAACCATGATGCTTCAAACCCTACACAATTTGCATATAGAGGAAGGATTCATCTAATCATAACCTACCAAGTGTACCATAGTGAAAACCAACTTGTGTGTTTCAAATGCAAGAAGAAAACATTAACTTGGAAGTCACATAATCTCTACGACTCTTCACCCTCATTGCATCTTGAGGTACTTTCTATAGCCCAATGTGGAAGAGGTTGTAATGTTCGTCTCATTTATATCACTTATGTGGTAATATTCGTGTCATCAACTTAATCTAGAATCAAACTTCTAAGATGAAGTGACTTTACGTTAATGGTTCAATTCTCACCAAAAGAGAATACTCGAAGGGTCGAAGGGTCAAAGCGTAACAAAATGCTGCCAAATGTCATAAATTTACTCGGAGCTAACAAGATTTCCGTTGAGTTTGACTTTGTAATTACGTTTTCATGAGTGGTTTCTATGAATTCTCTAGAATCATCTGAAAGCCTTCTCACTCACAAATCTGATAATAGGAATCAGGCAGTGACGTGTATGTAAAGTATTTCAATTCCACATTAATAGGGATACTCCACTCCATAAATGGATGCAACCTTAAATAATGAAGGCCATGTCACACTCTTTCATTATCTGGCAGCGTTCACACAAAACCTAAGTCCATGGGAACTCCGCATGGAGCGCTTATCAAAAGCTTATACAGCTGCCACTGACGATCTTTCAGCGCAGCCCACACAGAATTAACGCGCAGATGCATTGGTAGATATGGTACCTGAATGAATGTTCGTCAGCCATATCGAAACCTATATAAACCCATCAGCATGTACGGTATTCATCCACATCGATCAGCCTGTATTGTATTCAGTTCCATTGTAGAAGAAGAGGACACTAATCACGATGGCAGGAAAACAAAACACAGAAGAAAACCAATCAAAGCAGCAGATCCCATTGATAACACCTTATCAGCTGGGTCCCTTCGGCTTGGCTCACAGGTATCAATCATCATTCTTCTGTTCTCCCTTTTCTCATTCATCTCGACTCATTTTGGCAACATAGTTGCTAATACTGGAAAGAGGTTTGGCAGGGTGGTTTTGGCACCATTAACCAGAATGAGATCTTTCAAATGCACACCCCAACCGCAGGCAATCCTATACTATTCCCAGAGAACTAGCCCTGGAGGTTTTCTCATTGCAGAAGCTACTGGCGTCTCCGACTCTGCCCAAGGGTAGGGAAACATTTTGTTTGTCACAGTAGTTATAATAAGCCAAGTGATTGTTATGAACTTTTCCATATTAGAAGCCCAAATGACGATGACCATGATGAGGTGTGCAACTGACAGGTACCCGAATACACCTGGAATTTGGACGGAGGAGCAGGTGGAGGCGTGGAAACCCATTGTCAATGGCGTCCACCTGAAAGGAGGCGTTTTCTTCTGTCAGATTTGGCACACTGGAAGGGCTTCCCATGTGGGTAAGTATCTATGCTTTGCATTGCATTGCATCGCTATCCAATTATTACTTTGACGAATCTGTGTGGACTGGATTTTATTGATTTTCTTCCAAAGCATGATTCCCACTAAAATGCCACAGTTTGTTGGCTTCAGTTGACCATGGGTTCTCATAATGCAAAATGGGTAGTGACAACTCTTAGTCTATTGCCCTAATAAATTTGCATTGGCTCAGGTTTTTCGTAGAACATTTGCTGTCAGTTTCTTTGAATTGAGATGGCTGAGTAGCTCTATGAAATGCAGATTATCAACCCAATGGCCAGGCTCCCGTTTCATCAACAGATCGAAAAATACTATCGGGACAGGTTATCTTACCCAACGCCAAAGATCTTGCAGATTATTCCACTCCTCAAGCTCTAAAAGTTGAGGAGATTCCACAAATTATTACTGACTTCCGTCTTGCTGCCAGAAATGCTATCAAAGCAGGTGACACTTCCTAAAGATATCGTAAATTTGGCATTTAGATATTTGCACACAAAGTACATAAGCCACAGGGCATTTCTTTTCCTAAGAAGACACTCTTTCTTTCTTTTACCTTGTGTATATATAGAGAGAGAGTTCATTAATGACGCAGAATATAACCGAACCGAATCAATTGAGTGCTACTTTTTCCATTCATATTTTTTATGGTTTCGTGGCAGGTTTTGATGGTGTTGAAATTCATGGTGCTCATGGTTATCTTCTTGACCAATTTATGAAAGACAACATAAATAACAGGACCGATCAATATGGTGGAACATTGGAAAACCGGTGCAGGTTTCCTCTGGAGGTTGTTGATGCAGTGGTAAATGAAATCGGAGCAGAACGAGTGGGAATACGTCTCTCTCCATTTGCACAATTTCTAGAATCGAGTGACTCAGATCCTGAGGCGCTTGGGCTTTATATGGCTGAGGCTTTGAATAAATACAATATCCTATATGCCCACTATGTAGAACCCAGACTGGTAAATTCATTTGAACCAGTTGCAACAGACAAGAGTCTGTTTCCAATGAGGAGGGCATTCAAGGGATCATTCTTGGTTGCAGGAGGTTATGATAGAGACGATGGAAATGAAGCAATTGCAAGCGGTAAGGCTGATCTTGTAGTTTATGGTCGATTTTTTATATCCAACCCAGATTTACCTAAAAGATTTAAGTTAAATGCCCCTCTCAACAAATACGACAGAAACACTTTTTACATACCCGATCCTGTAGTTGGGTACACAGACTATCCATTCCTGGAATGAACTATCCATGGATATAACTTCAATAAAATCCTCCTTGTTGCTATTATTTTCCAGAATTAAATAGGGGTCATCGACCT
>ML795806.1:174630-219805 GCA_009831015.1 Picea engelmannii
ATATAACAGGATCCACAATGATCCATTGTTCTTTGTCTACAAAAAGGTCCTCCATATTTAGTTTCCATAGCTAAAAGTTTTTACCGTTGAACTTCTCTATCTTGATTCTATAAAAGCTTGTCATTCCTCTTTCTGCACTCAAATCACCATTGCAGAAGCTCCCACTAAACCCAGGTTTATCATAGACCCAAGATAAACTTGATCTATCAAGACCGAGCCAAACCCTCAAAAACAAAGGCGTCCCTCTGAAGCCAAAAATGATCTTTGATACCACATGTAAGTTTTAAACATGCGAAGTAAAGAAATGCATATAGATTCTTAAGAAAAATAGAAGTTAATCAATGGCTCATTCACATAGTACACATAGATTTATACCGGAAACCCTCAACCGGGAAAACCTTTCTTATATTCATTATATCGAATTTCACCATTCACTATACAATATATACAATGGTTTTAGGTATTCTGTAGACACCAAAACCCTAATCCCTAAAACCAAGATTAATTTTAGTAAACCGCTAAAAATAGAAAAAACCGCCGAAAAAACAATTTCGGGGCACTGCCTCGGGCCACGCTCGGTGCCTAACACTGCGCATAACCAGGGGAGGGCATACCTTTCCCCCTCTAGGACCCCCCTAGGAAAGCACTCGACGCACATGGCACAAATAGGGAACTAGTACGAGGGATCATCAGACGTAGTTGTCATATCTGACGTGCCCACACACACACATGCAAAGAATATAACACATACCCAACAAGAAGATGTGTTGACCGAGCCTCTGTCAAGGGTGAAGTTTTTGTACTTTTTTGACATTCAATAAGAAGATCCTAGTGAAAATTATGCACCTACACTAGGATGGAGCCTCATGCTATTTTTAGATGGAAGTCTATTTTTAGATGATGAGCAAATTCTATTTATAAATGATGTCTATTTATAGATGGTGAGCGAATTCTATTTATAGATGTATGTCAACTATTATTATCCCTTAATAATAGTTGGACAATAAATCTTAATCTATTCTCAATGAGTAGTTGGAAATAGTTAACCGAAGTGGACAATCAATTAGCTATAGGAAATTCGAGTTCAAAGGTTGACTGGTGGGACATGCAAGTCGAATTAGTGGTAACTAAGTGATTCGAAGTTGTAACAGAGTTATATGTGTAGTTATGTGAGTTGTAAAGTAGTTTAACTCAGTTGAGTGAGTTAATATTAGTTGTACAAGATATAACTGAACTTACACTAGTGAGATATCATTGAATTAATTATTAATTAAATTCACAATCAGTGATCTCACATGCAACTGAAGATTTACCATTGTTAACTACATGCATGTCAAATCCAGTGGAGACCCAGTTGAGATAACAGGTGAAAGGGATAGTTTGACTATCAATTGTGACTTTAGTGGGTGCACTCATGCAACCACACACACATTTGGATGTTCCAATGAGAAATGTGCATCCTAGGCAAGAGGAATTAAAATTCATTTGCAGGTTTTCCATCAGCAGGGATTGCACAGAGGAGGCATGTTGTCTGGAGGTAGTAAATTGGCACATGAATTTGCCAATTTTTGTATGACAGTGTGAGACGATTGTATATTGTAATGAGAGCTATTGGATTAGAGTTTTGTATGAGATTGTTTCATGATCCATGATATAAACATAGTATATGATAGTTGGGTTTTTAGCTTTATGCTTTCCCGATAAAAACATTTGTGTTATGTGTGATTGATCTTTCTTCTTGATATTGCAATTGGCGATCGTGTTTTAAATTCCAAAAGTATATTTGTAGAAGCGATTTTGTATTTAAAAGTGGCATATAATTGTTAGATCAGGAGAATCCAGGCAATACATAATTTGTATTGAAATTTCTACATGGTATCAGAGTGCAGAAGATTGCAGAAGCTGAGTTTGTGACTGGATAGAATTCAAATTTGCAGAAAGACTTTCTTGGTGCCACAATTGATTCAATATCGAAATGGATATCAATGTCTTGAGGTTAGAGTATGCACTCGAGGGAAGCTCGAACTATATTTCTTGGAAGGACAGAATGGAGGTAGTACTTGAAGATAATGGCTTGAAGGAATTCATTAACAAGGATGTTCCTAAGCCAGATGTTGCAGACGCTGCAAATCTTAATGCATCGAAAAAGAAAGTGGAAAAGGTGAGGAGGATCTTGTTGTAGGGAGTACGATACCACATTGTCTCAAACCTCCATGGGAAATCCAAACCATATGCAATGTGGTAGGCTTTGATAGATCTATTCCAAAACAACAACAACCATAGGAAATTTGTGCTCAAAGATAAACTTAGGAAGATCAAGATGGAGAAGGGCGACTCCATTCAAAAATATCTCATGAAGTTTCTCCAATGTCGGGATGAGCTGGGGAGTGTGGGAATAATAGTGACTGATGATGATTTGGTGAGCTTGGCACTCCTAGGACTTCCCAAGAGTTGGCACAGTTATCGAGACTCTGTCAATGGAAGGGAAAATTTCCAGTCTAGGAACGACTATGGTCAGATCTAGTGCAGAAGGAGTTCACACAGAATACTAGATATGGCTCTTCATCAAAGCATGATGATGAAGAGGATTTTGTTTTGGCTTCCAAGGCAAGGAGAGGGAAGGGGAATAAATTCCATTTAAAATTTGAGTTTAAAGGAAAGAAGCTGGATTTGTCCAAAGTGAAGTGTTTTCACTATCACAAACATGGGCACCTCGCTACTAACTGTCTGCAGAAGAAGAAGAACAAGAAGATTGCTAGAGCTACAGCTGGTGAGGCCCTTGCCTCACAATTTGAACTTGACTTCTCTTTGATCGCATGCATGGATTCAAGTGCATTGGGATCGATGTGGTATTTGGATAGTGGCACTTCCTTCCACATGACGAGAGATAAGGACCTTTTTAGTGACTTGGAAGAGAAAAATCTCAAAATGCATATAGATATGGGCGATGATGGACGATATAATGTGACTAGAATTGGTACCATTACCTTTAAGAGGGAGTCAGGTAAACCATTTCAATTGAAAGATGTTATGCATGTTCCAGGTTTGAATAAAAACTTGGTCTCAGTCGCAATGCTGGAGGACAAAGGCTATGATGTTGTTTTCAGCGATGGAAAAGCTTTCCTACGACAAAAACAACGGGTCAAGTCAAGAAGATAGGGATTTGAGTTAAGAATATCTATAAGCTGGAGGCAGATGGTTACGCTTCCATGATGGGAAAGGGGAAAAAAGTGGTGATCTGAGATGAGGGAAAATTATGGCACAGACGACCAGGCCATATTCATCATGAAGCCTTGAAAATTATGTAGCAAATATCTACTGGACTTGCAATGGGAACACTTTCTTAGTTAAATCAATGCAAGGGTTGCACCATGGGGAAGTATGTAAAGTCCACCTTTCATGAAAAGGAGAACCATGCTTCGGTGATCCTGGAGAGAGTTCACACAGGTGTGTGTGCACCATTCCCAGTTTCTTCAACAACAAAACATAAGTATTATGTTATTTTTGTTGATGACTTTTCTCGTAAATGCTGGATGCAGAAGAAGGATCAAACATTCTCAAAGTTCTGTGAGTTTAAAGCATTGGTGGAGAAAGAGTTGGGGAAGCAAGTGAACGCTCTAAGGAGCGATAATGGTGGAGAATACATCTCTAATGAATTCAAATACTTTTGCAGCAAAGAAGGAATTTGAAGAGAAATCATAGCGCCTCATAACCCACAACAAAATGGGGTCATGGAGAGGAAGAATAGAATGATCGTGGGTGTTGCACGAGCGATGTTTCATGATTAGTTCCTACCAATGAATTTGTGGGTGGAAGCATGCAATATTGGGGTTTATGTGAAAAAACGTTGTCCTCATAGAATACTTGGCATGAGTACACCTGAAGAATATTTCACTGGTAAGAAACTTGATGCTTCTCATTTTAAGATTTTTGGCTCATCTGTTTATGTGCATGTGACCAAGGATGACAGGAAGAAGATGGAACCAACTGCTAAAGTTGGGATTTTTGTGGGGTACACAAAAACACCCCATAATTATCGTGTTTATTTTCCAAACAATAGAATGAATGCTGTGTGATGGGATATAAAATTTGATGGGGGGAAAGCCAAGCAATTGTCCCTTGAGAGGGAGTTGGACTTGCAAGCAGAGGAGGAACTGTTGGTTCATAAAGATGAGTCTCAGGATGTGGATCAACCACATGATGAGGTTCATGAAGTGGAGGAAGCCACTCATGCAGAGCCATCCATCAGAAATGGAAGAAAGCGCACCACGGAAGCTGATAGATTGAGACTAGATGTTGCACAGAATCTAGGAGCCCCTACTTCACAATGCAGACAAAGACAATCTCCTAATCAATTTATTGGATACATGGCTCTCATGAGAAAATGTATTGTGACTGAGTCATCTGCATTTCATGAAGTAGTGCAGGAGCCCACATGGATAGATGCAATGGTGGAGGAGTATGACTCCATTATAAAAACCAGTGCATGGGAAATTTCCTCAAGATCGGTTGACAAATCAGTGGTAGGTTCAAGATGGATATACAAGGTAAAGGATGCTACTTCTGGAGAGGTAGTGGATGCTACTATCTATCAATAGTTAGTGGGTTCTCTAATGTATCTAGTGAACACAAGAACAGACATTTTCTATGCGGTTAACCAACTAAGTCAAGTGATGGTTAAGCCTACCAAGCTCTTTTGGAAAGAAGGTAAGCATGTCCCAAGATACTTGAGGGAAACATATGAGTATGGGTTATGGTACAGATAGACAGATGAGGTGAAGTTGCATGGCTTCACAGATGCAGATTGGGTGGGCAGCCCAACGGACAAAAAGAGCACGTTAGGGTGGATCTTTAGTATCATATCTACAGTTGTTTCTTGGTACAGTAGGAAACAGAGATCTGTGGCACTCAATTCAGCGGAAGCGGAATACATGGCTGCGAGTTAAGATGCATGTGAGGCTATTTGGATGAGAAAGATCTTAGTTGGTTTGTTTGGTTCTCATTTAGATCCGACAATGATTCATTGTGATAATCAGAGTTACATTAAACTCTTGATTAATCCTGTGTTTCATAATAGATATAAGATTATAGATATCCGATATCATAATCTCAGAGATTGTGTGCAGCAGAAGATCATGTTGCTTCAGTACATTCCTATGGAAGATCAGGATGCAGACATTCTGAAGAAGGCGATCACCAAGAGAAAATTTGAATACCATAGAGAGAGGATCGAGGTGAAGGATAATCCATTTCTTGTTAAGAGGGAGTGTTGAGATTCAACAAGAATATCGTAGTGAAAATTACGCACCTACACTAGGATGGAGCCTCAGGCTATTTTTAGGTGGAATTATATTTTTAGATGATGAGAAAATTCTATTTATAGATGATGTCTATTTATAGATGGTGAGTGAATTCTATTTATAGATTTATGTCGACTAATATTATCCCTTAATAATAGTTGGAAAATAAATATTAATCTATTCTCAATGAGAACTTGGAAATAGTTAAATGAAGTGGAAAATCATTTATCTATAGGAAATTCGAGTTCAAAGGTTGACTGGTGGGACATGCAAGTCGAATTAGTTGTAATTGAGTGATTTGAAGTAGTAATAGAGTTATATGTGTAGTTATGTGAGTTGTAAAGTAGCTTAACTCAGTTAAGTGAGTTAAGATCAATTGTACTAGCTGTAACTGAACTTACACTAGTGAGAGATTAGTGAATTTATTATTAATTAAATTCACAATCAGTGATCTCACATGCAACTGAATATTTACCACTATTAACTACATGCATGTCTGATCCAGTGGAGACCTAGTGGAGATAAATGGTGAAAGAGATAGTTTGACTATCAGTTGTGACTTTAGTGGGTGCCCTCATGTAACCACACACACATTTGGATGTGCCAATGAGGAATGCATATCCTAGGCAAGAGGAATTCAAATTCATTTACAAGTTTTCTATCAGCAGGGATTGTGCAGAGGAGGCAGGTTGTCTGGAGGCAGTAAATTGACACATTAATTTTCCAATTTTTGTATGACAGTGTGAGACGATTGTATATTGTACTGAGAGCTCTTGGATTAGAGTTTTGTATGAGATTGTTTCATGATACATGATATAAACATAATATATGATAGTGGGTTTTTTAGCTTTATGATTTCTCAGTAAATCCATTTGTGTTATGTGTGAATGATCTTTCTTCTTGATATTGCAATTGGTGATCATGTTTTAAATTCCACAAGAATATTTGTAGAAGAGATTATATAGTTAATAGTGGAATATAATTGTTAGATCAGGAGAATCCAGGCAATACATAATTTGAATTGAAATTTCTACATACTTCACGGAAAATCTTGGCATGATCCAGAAGGACGTCCCTCATAAGAGGGAGTGATGAGTCGCATATGAGATTCTTGGGGAAGTGGCTTGCAGAGTGTGGAAACAATGGGTAGTCATTTACATGAACATTACTGAATATGGCACCAGTCAGCAAGACCTCGCACATGGTAAATAAATGCAGATCCTTCAGGGAGGGTGAGTTTCCCAACTTTTCAAAATGGAGGACCAACCTGTGTGGTTGGAGGTGTTTCCTAGCCTTGGGATAGATGGGTAGTGTGTGTGCACTACATCGCCTAACCCTCATGGTTATATTTCTAGTCACTCTGGGATGGATTCTTGCTGTCGGGCCCTTTGTTTTTTATTAGAAGTTTCACAAGGAAGACTACAGTCCCAATTTTGGTCAAACACATGTTGCGTAAGCCACAAAGGAGTTGGACAGTGGAGCAAGAAAGAAAATAGAAAACGGTTGGAAAGAGGGACAGTGCAATACCAGCAAGGAGAAATAAGTTACAACAGAACAAGAACAAGAAAGAATGTGAACTCTCAAGCCATAAAATCTCAATTAGCCTATATATACGAGATGTATATGATTGTAAAGGGTTAGATGGTATAGAAGGTACAGTTGGGTTAGATGGGTGTAGAAAGGATTATCATTTAATCCATGTAGGTTATGTGATTGTAATTTGTATCCATTTTGGGAAAATGGTATATAAATCTCTGAGGAATGAGTTTGGAGCCAGAAAATCTTGTAACAGAGTAATGACTTGTATCTGAAAAGGTCTTTTGATGATAATGTATGTAAGGACCTAAAACCTTGAAATATACTGTGTGCTTCTCTGTCTATGGTTATGAATTGTCTATTTTCTTTACTTATTCATGTCTGATAAGATCAATATGTTATAACTTTTTGCAAATGTTATCGCAAACCCGTGTCTTTATTACTAGTTGTGAATGAGTTCAGATCTGCTCTTTGATCGGTTCATCTTGTGCAAGACTAGGGTGAATCTTGAAGATTTTGGAAATATGCCTAAGTATTCTCCTTTCCCTTCCCTATATTATTATATTGGTTGTGCTTCAGGTGATACTTCTTCTCTCCAGAGAATATGAAAAAGCTAGCGCTCTAGACTACTCGGTGCCTTTTGTTGGTAACCCGAGAAGGACCCTGGTCTGATCAAATTTGCGCCAAAAAAATTGTTCCATTATTGGGACATGTGTTAAAAGGGAACCTGTTGGGAGAATGCTTTTGTAGATTCATCAATCTGATATTCACCAGTGGCAGGAGAAATTTTTTTACGCCTTCATATGGAAAGAAAAGAAGCTGCGAGGAAAATATGTGAAAGATACACGGGAGGTTTTCTTTTACTCAGAAAGATCGAGTGACCAGTACAAGATATTCTTGGTTAATTTTATGGAAGAAATTTTTCACTGGATAGATAGGCTCCAAGAAGCTCTGGAATTCCAGGAACAAGTCAAGATGACTAGTTCTTGGGATATAGAAAATATTGCAGTGATTCATCAGTTGGATCGTCTGGTAACGCGAGCGATCAATTTCTGGGTCAATACAACATTAAAAGGATAGATTATTGGTTTTGTAGCTGAGAATCACCAATATTTTTGATGGTTAGAAGAGGAATTCAGGAAAGACTTGAGGGGAATATTGTTGAGAGAAATCCCCCTGTGGATTAAGGTTTTCTTGATGGAGGAGGGTGTTAGTATCCAGATACTAAATTTTCAATTTTCTCCTTGTTGCAAGAACGGGCTTATTCCCATAGCACCGAGAAGTGTTGTTCCTAAGCACCAGTATTGCATATGCTAGAAGTAGTGTTGATATTTTAACTCGTCTCATTAGAGAAGAGGAGAAGAGGGTTGGTTTTATTTTAAATTTCACCAAAAAAATGTTGTTCCCGAAGGACAATCTTCAGTCCCCGAAGCCATGCACCTACAGTCATACAACACACATGTCAACATTTACCACCAACAACAACATGCAACACACAATGAGCCAGTGAAATCTATAGGAACTTGGCCATTTATATTTGTCTATTGTGGCTTATGAATTTCATTCTAAATACACTACTCTTAATCTCTGTAAACATCAGGATCATGCCCACAACACTCGATCTATCTAGTGTCCTCTATCTTGATAACCTTATTGCATTGATATTGCTTCTTGCTAGTAGATTTATGCTGGCATTAGTCCTCAAAAGAATTGCATACATCACCATTGTTGAGGAAACAAAAGAAAGTTACATAAATTACCTATCAGACGATAGCATGGAGGAAGTAACTGTTAGCATAAATACATCTCCAAGCAAACTGTTGGGTTCTAAGTTTTCATCTACTGAAGGGATTCCATCTCTTGGTTTTGTATTCTTTGTACAAAAGCATCTATGGTATTATAGAAGGTATCCTCGACATAACTTATTCAGTTCTTGCAGGAACATCGTTCAGAGTGGGCAGATTGTGGCATTGATATCTATTCTGTGGCCACCTTAAAGACAAGTTATTTTAAACTTCCTAGTTCATAGGCCAATGGCTTTGAAGTGGGCCAATTCATGCCCTCCTTAGGGAATACTATTCAGAATGAAGAGTTTCTCGAGATTGCCAAAATTGGAGGGGCGTGGTCTTACACATGAAGAGGTTGTCTTCTCAAGAGATATGGTTTTATTGCAGGTCTGCAGTAGAATTAGTAAAAAGCAAATGGATCCTGTGCGCAACTTGTTTTTTGCTCCAGTTGATTCATTGTTTTCGGATGGTATTTGTATTTGTACATCCATGAAGGTACAGATTTTACAAGAAAATAATGATAATGGACGAAACATGACAATGCCTCATGCTATGTGAAGCTTACGAAGGAGCACGATGCCCCTATTGAAGAGATATGCTCGGGGAAGCTCAATCAGCCTGTCCAGATTCTGCAGTTGGTTATGCACAGATGTCCCAAATTTCCAAGCAAAAGAAAATTAATTGATCTTAGGTTTCCAACAGATAATTGATATTCAAAAGATAAGAAGGATTGATTCGACATCTTAGTCAAATAATATCTCTAAGTGGCATTTGATAGATGGAAGATCATTAGTCATCAAAGGAAGTTTCAAATTTCAGGGAAATTGTGGCAAATATACCAATCTTCTAGGAACATAATCAACAAATCTAATCTATTCTTTATTTTGTGAGTAGAACATTTGGCTGTCAACAGATGACTTTTCTTGGCAGGTTTCTAAGACTCGAATTCAGTAACACTTGGAAACAAATGTCAATTGTTTCCAAATTTCTTGCAGCTTAACCAAAACAAAATTTCATTTTTAGATATTAGTTTCTAAGTGTTATGAGGAGTTTTATTATATAGGAAAGAAAAGGGAGGAGGCCCGTGAGGGTAAGGCCTGAGAAGATTATGATGAAATAACATCCAGTTTGAGTTGTTGTAAGCTTGAAGGCATTGTATTTCTGTAATCGCTTCTGACATTAGGGATATATGACATTTGTTTTATCACATTGTGATTTTCTTGTCTAAACATTGTTTTTACATCTTACTTGTTTTACATTCTGTCTTTCATCTTACTTGAACGAATTACAGACATTGAGAATCAATGGATCCTCATGGATGATAGATTCTTGAGTGGTAAAAGTTTTTTCGTGACTGCCTATGATCCGTGTGTTTTGTTTCAAGTACCGTTGCATCTATTGACAAAGAGAATATTGGTTTGATGAGGTGTTATACTTTTCGTTTATTCCCTATTCTTCTACCCATTTACATATAATCGTCTTATCTGATATACAATTTGATTGCCTCCAATCAACAGGGTGTTTACTTGACTCCATGCCCAATGGTGATTCACTAGTCTGCATTTTAGCTTATTCCTTTATTCTTTCTCTTTCACTTTAGCTGATCCAGCTTCTTTCAAAACCCAAACACATCATTATTTATAAAATCATAGAAATTACTGAAGATGTGCTAGGCTTGACCCTATAACAGTCTAGGGGAAACTTCAAGCACTAACAGAGGGAATGCTAACTATGTCCCCGATTGAGATGGCAGGCTAAACATCCTTTCTTGGGGTGGGGTGAGTTTAGGGTGGAATCATGCCCTAAGAGAGGGGAGAGGGTTCTTTGAAAAATGAGGGAGAAGCAAGAAATGGTATCAAGGGATGAGAGAGCCTTGAAAAGATCCACCATAGCTGAGAAGTGGTGGCATGGTAAGATAAAGAAAGTAGTGAAATAGTCCAAGAAGTTGTGGAAATAGTTCGAGGAAGGACATATGGAAGAGTTGCAAAAGATGAGAAGACAGGAAAGACTGGTCAGTCAAAGATTAAGTGAGAGAGAAGTGAAAAGATAAGGAAGTCCCCAAGACGGTGGAAAAGAAGAAGAAGGTGTAGAAGCATGGGAAAAGGAAGTTGGCATGGATCTTGCAGAAGAAAGAGAATATTCAACCCCGATACTAGGAAAAATCGGGAAACCGGCTAAAGAGATTTCTCTAAAGAATGAGAATGAGACCCCACAAATCAAAGAAACCCTCCCCGAAGCTAGTGGCACCAGCCTTGAGTCACCCATACCCCAAGTGTGTATACAAGTGGTAAATTCTATACTACCTTATTATGTTTTTGCTATTCCATTACAGACAGTTAGTCATTCACAATCGGGAAGCGAGAATATTGGGAGGATATTGGGATCCCCTGGTAGATTGCAAGCAGGGTCATTAGGTTTTATATTGATAGGAGTAGTAAGACCAACAATGGATAGTAATGCAAGAGGTTCAATTGCTCGATACCTAGAATTATGGGGTAAGGGAGATGAGGATGTTGAGCAACATTAGTTCTTATGTGAAGCAATCTGGAGGTCCAAAGGGATTCTAGATGCAAATAAATTGGATGAGTTCCTTACTACCTTGAGAGGTCATGCTCGCAAATGGTACATGAAGGCTATTGATCCATGAGTGCCAGGAGTGAAAGGACAAGCATTCACACTTGACCAAGTGCAGAAAAAATTCATAGCATAGTTTAATCTACTTCAGTTTGAACAACAAGCTCTATCTGAATTGCATGAGATTCAATGAAGGGAAGGTGAATCGTCTGGGGAATATAGTCATAATTTTAAAGATTCTATAGGAATATTAGCACATCCAATTCATGAGGAACACAAAAGAGAATGGTATATCCAGGGATTGCCACCTTTGAGACGAATTTCGTTAATGCAACAATGGATAGCCACTTTGGTAGATGCTTTGGAAAAATCAATGAATATTGAAGCCATGTCAGGATATTCGGGGAGCATAAGAGTGACTAGAACCCCAACATATGAAAATTTGGCGCAACTACAAGGACCAATATCATATATTGTAGAGAAGATTCAAGAATTGAAGATACCCAGACCAGGACGACCACAAGTCTGGTGTACCAGATGCTACACAAAAGGACATATAGTGAACGAATGTCCATGGATGAGGGGAATGGGACCTCATCAGAATCCGATGGCACCCTTACCAGGACCCACAGGAGGAGTTGCACAAGTATCCACGAATTTACCATTCCATACCCCAACCCTATATCATGTTTTTTCAGGTAATCAAGTATCATTGTCAGTTGAGTATTGTGAGATCTGTCGAATTGATGGGCATGGGCCAAGACAATGCCCCATTATTTAGAAGTATTCAATAGTACTAAATATTGTACATTGTGATTTTTTCACATCTACCACGCATGCTACCAATCAGTGTAGAGTGTTGGATGCACTTACAGAAAGACTGGAGAAAACATCATTCAGGGTTAATGAAACCCCTCAAGGACCAGGAAGAGGTTGAGGAGGTGGATCCGGAGGAGACTTCAAAGGAGGAAGAACTGAGGGAAGAGGAACAAGTATATGCTATGACTATGATGAGAAAGGCCACATGGATATATATTGTCCTCACCTGAGGTGGCCATGGTGCTCTCACTACGGAACCAATGGGCACACAACTGAAGACTTCTCGGAGCTAATTGTGAAATGGGAAGATTGAGTACGTCAATGAGAAAATAATATTATAATATCAGAGATAAAGAGAGTCATTAAAGTAAAACTACCCAACCTTAATATCGTTACTCGAGGAGGAGAAAAGAATGGTGCAGATGCTAATAATCCGCCTTAGATCTAGAAAGCAGTGCCTAAGGAGGAAATTTGTCACACTCTAAAACATAAGATATTCTTTAAAAATGAAATAGAAGTATTCTAGAGTATCCTTGGCCCTGAGATGAAAGAAAAACCCCCTAATCCTATAATTTATCCTAATATTTCGCAAGTCCCTTCTTCACCCCCTGCACCCCAAAACCTCATAGTCTCGATAAGACAACTTGAGCAGTCAAAAAATGTAGTTGAACTTTGGTTTCAATTATTTTTTTATATTCTTGGGAATGACCAGCTGACACAAAAGTTTTTCAATGCTCTGTACCTAGTCTCAGGAACTGAAGAATCTCCAAAAACTAGAATAAGGACTAATCTTCTTGAGAAGAATACTGAGAAAGTGCAAAGAAGGAAAATATGGACTGGAAAAGAGTCTATATTAGCAGCCCAGCTAGATGAATTTGAGATTAAGGATGTTATGTTAGATATAGGATCTGATGTTAACATACTTCTTAAAAAGACTTGGGAAGCTTTAGGGAAACCCAATTGACATATTCCCCAATCTAGTTAAGAAAGGCTAGTAAATATTGTGTTTTTCCAATAGGAAGACTGGATAATGTGGAAATAGATGTTGCAGGAGTGAAGACTGTAGCTGATTTTGAGGTGACCGAAATCATGGGGGATAAGGACCCTTATCCTACACTACTTGGTATTGATTGGGGTTACAATAATTATGAGGTGATTGACCTAAAAAGAGACACTATAACATTCGAAGCAGATAGAACAAAAGTAGTTCAACCCTTGGATCCATATGTAGGCCCTCGATACACAGAACCAATAGAAAAAAATATGGAAGGAGAAGATTTGGATCAGTTATACGTTGTAACAACAGGAACAAGAAAAGACTACATAAATCCTACTTTCGATGGATCAGTAAGTTGGAGGAGCATACAATTGACAGACGAAGATTTAGAACTACCATTTGAAAGTTGGTACCAAGGTTCACACGAAATATTTTCAAGGAGATGTGCAACTGTCAGAGCACCTGGATGGGTTAGAGTCAAGTTTAGAGAACACCTGATATACAATGGTACCTAAAAACTTGACAGTTTTCTGGTTAGTATGGAAGAGAAGATAGTGGAGGATCAAAGGATTTTAGTTCTAGAATTAGCCCTCCAGGACACCCCTACTAGATGTTGAGATAGTCACAAAGCCTTTATTAAGAACTGGGTGGATGTGAAGCAAGCTATCCGATATAGATTTCAAGATAAGGAGCAGATGGACTCAGAGATGTGGATGGATTTCCAAGTTGCGCAATTGTTCAAAGGATAGTCTTATCTTAAAGCACATATTGAACAATGCATGAGACAATGGCAAGTTGCAAAAATACCATATTTCTTGTGGGTCCACGTATTTCCCCATTCACTAGGTCCAATTCAAAAAAATTGGTACATTCATGGAGAAACCGGAAGATAGACCAACGAATGGAAAACACTAGAAGATCAATTTTGCAAGGACTCCTCATTTACAAGTAAATACCCTAAGCTTAAGATAGTCCTGCAAAGAATTAAAGAATTCCTTTTTACCGATGTTGGTGAACAGAAATCAAACCCAGTGGTATGTGCAAAGCATAGTCAGGTACTTTAGTCTAACCTTCACCTAGACATGGAAAAAACACCTATAGAATGTTGTAAGATTGAGAAGGATTTGGAAAACCCGGATGATTTAGAAGAATTGAGAAACCTAGCCATTAAGGAAATAGAAGGAAACAAAGAAATCTAGAACACCATACCCATCCAAACTAGTAGTTCTTATAATTATTCATTAAAGTTGCGAAAAATCAATATAGGGACTACAGAGCAACCTAAGATAGTTATGGTAGGAGATTACTGGGATGAGAAAACTAGCCAAGAAATACATAGCCTATTGAGGGAGTATGAGGACTTATTCCCAAAGACGTTCTCAGAGATAAAAGGTATTAAAGGAGCTATGGGAGAGATGAATATTGAACTAAAACTGGGATCAAATCTTGTAATTCATAGACCATATCGCCTGAATCCTAGAGTGAAAGAGAAGGTTAAGAGGGAAATAGAAAAAATTATTGAGGCTGGACTTATTTTTCCAGTGCATGAAGCAGAGTGAGTTAGCCCAATATTCATCCAGAGAAGAAAGGTACATAGAACATTAGGGTATCTGTACACTACAGAAGTATTAACTATGCCTATGTGCATGACCCTTTCCCAACACCTTTTACTGATGAGGTGCTAGAACAGGTTGCGGGGAAAGAATCTTACTCATTTACAGATGGATTTTTTGGGTATCACCAAGTGAGAATTGTTGAAGAAGACAAAAGGAAGACCACATTCATAATAGAATGGGGGTCATTTTCATACAATGTGATGCTCTTCGGCCTAAAGAATGCCCCTACAGTTTTTTCTCGGATTGTAATAACAACTTTCCGGGAATTTATTCACAAGTTTATAGAATTCTATATGGACGACTGGATGATATACATTTTTCTCAAGGAACATTTAGTGTTACTACGTCTAATGTTTGATGGATGTAGGGAATTGCATATATCTTTGAACCTCAGAAAGTGTAACTTTTGTGTGCCACATGGAAATTTATTAGGATACATAGTATGCCGAGAAGGAGTCCTGATAGACCTAGCCAAGACTATGGTTATTATAAACATCCCATCGCCTATGAGCGACAAACAATTATGCTCCATGCTAGGACATAGAGGATACTATCACATGTTTATTAAAAGGTATGCAAGAATTAATGAACCTCTGGAAAATATAATAAAGTAGTTGAAAGTGTTCTAGTGGATGCCAAAGCGTGATAAAGTGTTTGACATATTGAAGGAAACTCTCAGCACAACACCCATTCTGATATTTCCAAACTGGGAAAACAAATTTCATGTGCATGTAGACACATCAGGTATTTCCATGGGATCCATCTTAGCGCAACAAGGAGATGGAGCCATGGATTATCCAATCTATTTTGCTAGCAGGAAGTTGTTGCAAGCTGAGAGAAACTATACAACCACAAAAAGGGAGGTTTTAACTATGATTTACGCTTTGCAGAAATTTAGAAATTACTTGTTAGGGTCTCATTTTAAATTTTTCACTGATCATTCTGCGTTAAAATATCTAGTTAACAATCCTGTTTTGGAAGGAATAATTTGTCGATGGTTGTTACTATTTTAGGAATTTTAATTTGAGGTGATCATTAGAACTGATATGTGCAACGTGGGACCTGATCACCTATCCAGATTAGAGTCTGGAGAAAGTGTCGAAGCAGTTGATGATCATCACCCAGATGTAGACTTGTTTTGGGTTGAGGCCATATGAGAATATCTTGAAGACATAACAATCTTATTAAGCATAGGGGCCTACCCAGAAACGTATTCCGTAACTCAGAAACGTCATACGGTGGTTAGATAAATGAATTATCAGTTGATTATGGGGAGATTGTATAAGTTGGGCCTAGATAGTATCCTCAGAAGGTGTGTCTTAGATCATGAAAGACAAGACATACTATGGGAGTGTCAGAGTGGAGTTGCGAGAGGACATGTTGGAGGAAATTCCAATGCACAGAAGGTCCTCCAAGATAGATTATGGTGGGCCACACTCTTCAAGGATGTGAATTAATATGCTATATCTTGTGACGTTTGTCAGAGAGTAAGCAAGCCATCATGACGAGATGAATTACCTCTTCAGCCAGTTCGAGCTCTGCAAGCATTTGAGAAGTGGGCAGTTGAATTCATTGGGCTGACTAACCCCACAACTAAGAATTCAAAGGCTAGGTATATTATTACTGCAACTGATTACCTTACACGGTGGGAGGAGGAAACAACTATTGAGGATTGCTTGACTGATAATGTTGCCAATTTTGTTTTTGAAAGTATTATCACTTGGTTTGGATGTCCTAGGAGTCTGACCAGTGATCATGGTGGTCATTTTATTAGTAGTACAATAATTAATCTTACAACATTGTTCTTAATCCAATATCATAAAAGTATCCCCTACCATCCACAAGCCAATGGAATTGTAGAGGCATTTAACAATATTCTGGAAAGAGGATTAAGGAAGGTTTGTTTTGAAAATAGGGAAGATTGGGATGATAGAGTCCCAATAGTTTTATGGGCTTACATGACAACCACAAATAAACTCCACAAGTATACTCCATTTCATCTAGTATATGGGAAAGAGGTTGTGGTACCTATAGATTTCATTTACCCGATTCTATACATTGCACACATTACACACATGTCAGAGGATGAATCAGTCGCACAGAGGGTTACAGAGTTGCAAGAACTTGATGAGACCAGGTTTTTAGCAGACTTTCATCAATTAGTTGAGAAATCAAGGAATAAATATTGGCATGACAGACACATCAAGACTAAAACATTTGCACAAGAAGATAAGGTCCTACTTTATGACAGTCGATACTAGAAACATCCAAGAAATTTGCTCATGCATTGGTTGGGACCATCTATAGTTGCAGAGATCCGACCTTTTGGAGAAGTTAGACTCACACAAATGGATGGTATACTTCAGCCAGGATGGGTGATTGGTGCTCGCCTGAAACCCTATATTTCCAAGAACTAAGATAAACAATTGTTTCTCTAGTCCAAAGGAGTATGTATAGTAGCTAGACTTGAATTTTTTGCAATTTCTGTGAATTCAATTAATAAAGTCAGAGTGTGCATTGTTGTATCACGACATGTATTTAATTTTTTCCGTCTAAGTGTTGTTTTCGTGCATAACTGTTGACTCAACAACAGGGGTGATTTTAAGGATGGGAATTTGTTTTAAAATGTAGAAACCTTGGCAAATCTTACTAATCCTTCATATGCCAACTATAAATGTTTGGCGATATTTTTGTAAAAATATTCAAACTTATAAGGATTTTATATTTTTTTTATCAAATTTTGGCAATTTTTAAGGTCAAATAATTTTATCCTATGGAATTTGGGCAAATAAGTTTTAAAATAGCGAATCTCATTTTTGGAAAAACCATGGAAAATTAGCCCATGAGCGAAATATATCCCCTAAAATCATCCATGCTCAACAATGTAGGATCAAAAGAGCCATGAAAATTTTAATGACAATCATTAAATGTGACAAGGACCCCTTTGTGGTCGGAGGGAGAAAGAATTTGAGCACAATCCTATTCCATGTGCCACACGAACCCAGTCTAGTCATAGCCTTTATGACCACCACATTAACCAGTCTGAACTTTGTTAAACCATAAAGCCATGATACGTGAAGATTCCATCGGTATTTGCACCAGGATTCTCATCTGTTTAAATGGTAATATTTAAAGTCGGCCACGTCCCTGGCCAACTTGCTTAGTAAATGTTAGGATCACCCAATAGATTTACCCCACTAACCAGTCTCGTCTTACAAATCAGCTCCAAGTTGTGTTTATAGGGTTAATGATGAATGGACCTAGCAGTTATTACAGAAGTTTCCGGCGAAGCCCGAGTAGAAGGTTGTCTGAACTCGATGTAAGACGTATCTTTTTCCAAATAGAACTTAGTGCCTTGCAAATTCTGATTTTTTCTCATGCCTGTGAAATCCCTCAATCCTCAGTCATGATAGCTAATCCTAGTTAGCCTGTTGAAGTATGTTAACAGTCCATAATCACTATGTTGAGAGCTAGAGGGAGAAGGAGTGCAGTTTCTAAGGATGCAGTGTCGGACGAGCCATGTGATCCTCGGGTCGCGATCATGGGTGATCTCAAAGGGAAGGTCGAGCAAGTTAAACTCCTCAACCTCGACCTGACAGATGAGGTCCTGTTCCCATAGTTGAACATTGATGTATTATGGAGTGTCCCTCCAGATGAGTTGGGAGGAATGTAGTTTGTGCTGAAGATGGAGTTCATCAACCTCTGCAACTACACCATTATGAATCTCAGAGATTTACTAGTGTTTGACACTCCGGGCGAGGTTGCGATATGTACCAAGTTCCTCATTAGTAGGGTACATGAAAGGAGCCTATGGTTGGATATAAAATATCCAATTCATGTAGAGGATACCCATCAACATACTGGATTATCCATCGAATGAGAGGATGTATCCAAAGGATTTCAAGGTCCTAGTAAGCATGGGAAGAAAAAGGGAGAACGTAGATTGTATGAATGATTTCATACTTAGATAGGGGGGAACATAGCCAATATTGACCCCATTCTACTAGAGACAGTCATGACCATTCCCTATGTAATTACTAGCAAGGTCATGCACTCATATTACAAAGGTGAATGCACATTAGATGCCCTGTCAGTGGTAGACTTTTGTGCCAATGGAGTAGTATTCAACTGGTGTAGCTAATTGCTGGAAGAAATCTTGGTCACATGAAAGGAAGTGTAGGAGAAGGGAGAAACCTTCACTTATGGATACCTTCTAGTTGTGCTCGCCATGCTGAAGTGTATGCCACCTACAAGAAGATCGTTATCGCCAATAGACAATGGCCTTCTGGAAAATATGTTCAAGCCTTGCCTCTCAAGGTCGAACTCGAAGAACACTGCATTCAACAAGACAACATTCTCGAAATGGTACAACCAGTTTCTTGATGCAACTCAGAGGTTGCACATTCCTCGGGAATCGCTCAATCTGAACACGCGAAACATCGCATTCAACATGAACCACCATCACACTTTTTTCTGGCCAAGGCATGCCAAGTGAGAAGACTTCCACTCCCAAATGTTTCCATTTTACTTGGATGAGGAAGCCTTCGACAAGGAGGTCATGTCATGGCCATGAGTGAAATGCAACCCACGCAAGTCGAGGATGCACTACCTTCTACCGATAGAACTTTTGAATTAAAAGGGACAAGAAGTAGGGGTAGGACCGAGCTCGAGCCTAGAGGAAAAGAAGAAAGAGGATCCAGTGCAGACAGAATCAGAGGAGGAAGAAGAGACATGGCTACTAGAACGCAAGAAGAGAACATTGCCTCTGTTCCCACAACTGCCATAGAAAGCCATTTTGATAGGTAAATATGTGAATGACATCCTAAATTTTTCCTTCATTGGAGACCCATTGATCAAGAAACCCAGAACAAGGCTCTCCCTTGTAAATATTTTGAACCCTTAGTCGATATCGTCAACCATTCCTCATACTCAAGAAATGACTCGAGCGGCCCAAATTATTGACATCCAGGATGATCCTAAATATGAAACCATTCCATCCACCACCATCATTCCTGAGCAACCCCCATCACCCCCACAACCCCATTTTCCACCTCGATAAATCACCATTCCATCACAAATCGCTAAACCAGAGCCCATGCATTTGGAACCCCCCACCCGAGCTACTCGAACATAGACTAGAACTCATTGGTCCAAACCCTAACGTTCTAAGCCAACATATTTTTTTGTTTGTACCAATTTAGGACACTCTCCCTTCAATGAAGATTCAAACTATACAAATACCACAAGTCCCAAGTCCTCAGCACACACCCTCAACGATCAATGAGAAGGGTGTTATCCAAAGAAGTGGAACCCCAGAAGCCGAGGTCTAGAAAGAGGCAGAAGTGTTAGATGTTCAGAAGGAACCTGAAACTACATCGAAACATAGTGCAACCTCGTTGAAATAATAGATGGAGTTAGTACTCCAAAATCCAGAGCAGTGTGTAGATCTGATACAACTCTTCCTATCAAAAACATAACTCCTACCATTCATTCCATCAACATTGAGGATGAGACTTGCGCAGTCGCCGCAAGGTCCATCTACAAGGGAGGAATAGGTGGAGAAACATTCATAGAATTCGAAGGCTAGTGGACTCCCATTGCAAGTTTGACTACCAAGGGAGGCCAATCCTTCTTTTGGTGACCTCCCTCAGTGGCCATCAACACATCCAATTGGAATGATCAAAGTTTCCATTGATCAATTGGCACAGAGGCTATAACAGGCCAAGAAGGATGCATAGTTTGCGAGGGAGGAAGTAGTCCTTGCCCAAGCATGCAGGATACAAGAGGAATATGAAAATATTCAGGTGGATCAGAAACTAGAAAGATTCCAAGAGAAACTTGCAGAATCCTAGACAGAGATAAGAAAGGAAACACCACAACTACCGAAATCCAATGTAGCAGGAGATCCTGAGCAGTAAATTGAGCTACTCTAGAGAGAATGGTCAGAGCTATATATTCTCACAGAAAACCTTGAAGCACAGTTGTGGGAGAGCCAGCGTGAAGAATAAAAACAACCCATGAAGCCTTAAGAGAAGATGGAAAAAGTAGTGCTTGAAGGAAATAACGCTATAGAAGCACTGCACAAACGAACAACAAAATGTACGAGGATATTTCACGAAGTTAGCGATTGGATGGGTATCATTGCAAGGTGCAACTAGAGACTAGAATATATGCGCGTAAAGATACAATCACTTAACAAAGAATTTGTTGTCACCATGGATCCGTTGGAGCAGTAGGAAAAATTTGATGAGATCTAGCATGCAAATAATGAGTTGAATGCTCTATTTGAAGCTTAATCAGTAGCTAAGAAAGAGATAAGGTAATTTTGACCTGTCATTCAGACATCATACATGCAAATACATCAGGTAGATGCTACAACTAACTCAGAATGGAACTCCCTGGTCACATCCAATCCTAAGGGATGCATTACAGATGCAACTCAATAGTTCATAGTTGAAGCTTCACTCCTTTCCAGGAAGTTGCAAGATAAAATTATTAGTTTTCAAGGAGTAAGGAAGAGGGCCTTGGAATTAGTCCTAGAGTTTGGCCCTTTGTTTGAAGAGGTGGAAAAGGAAAGACCACAATAAGAAGATGAAATAAGAACAAAGACAGAGGATAAAGAAAAGAAACAGACACTCCCAAAAGCCGCAGAAGAGCTAAGGACTTGACTTGAGGGAAAGTCAAGTATTGTGGTTGGAGCCTGTTGGTCCCTTTGTTTTTTATTAGAAGTTGTGCAAGGAATACTACAGTTTCAATTTTGGTCGAACACAAGTTTCACAAGACACAAAGCATTTGGACAATGGAGCAAGAAAGAAGACAGAAAACGTTTGGAAAGAGGGATAAGGAAACACCAACAAGGAGAAAGAAGTTACAACAGAACAAGATCAAGAAAGCATGCGAAGTCTCAAGCCAAAAAATCCCAACCATCCTATATATACTAGATGTATATGATTGTAAAGGGTTAGATGGTGTATAAGGTACAGTTGGCTTAGATGGGTGTAGACAGGATTATCATTTACTCCATGTAGGTTCTATGATTGTAATTCATATCCATTTTGGGAAAAGGGTAGATGGAGATATGTGGAATGAGTCCAGAGCCAGAAAATATTCTAAGAGAGTAATGACTTGCATCTGTTAAATTGTATCTGAGAAGATCTTTTGATGATAATGTATGGAAGGACCCAAAATCTTGAAATATATTGTGTACTTCTCTGTCTATGGTTATAAATTGTCTCTTTTCTTTACTTCTTCATGTATGATAAGATCAATATGCTATAACTGTTTGCAAATGCTATCGCAACCTCGTGTCTTTATTACTAGTTATGAATGAGTTCAGATCTATTCTTTGATTGGTTCATCTTGTGCAAGACTAGAGTGAATCTTGAAGATTATGGAAATCTACCTAAGTATTCTCCTTTCCCTTCCCTATATTCTTGTCTTGGTTTCACTTCTGGTGAAACTTCTTCTCTCTGGAGAAGGTGAAAATGCCAGTGCTTTAGACTACTCGGTGCCTTTTTTTGGTAACCTGAGAAGGACCTTAGTCTGATCAACTTTGTGCTAAAACTTGGTGTGCCAATGAGAAGAAATAGCTCTAGGGATAGTTTATAGATTCTGTGTGAGCTGGCAAGTTGCAGTTACCCAAACTCCGTTTGGATTGGGTAGTAGCGTAGTTCAGTGTGAATTGGCTCAACTAGATAATCACCCAAACTCTATTTGGATTGGGTAGTAGCACTGGTTTCTGTGTGAACTGGCTCACACTGAGCAGTTTCCCAAACTCTTCTTGGATTGGGTAGTAGTGCAGTTCTATGTAAAATGGATCAACTGCATAATTGATTCTGTGTGAACTGGATGGTTTCCCAGTTCTATATGAGCTAGATTCCTAGTTTTGTGTGAGCTAGATGAAAGACCTGTAATGAAATAAGGATGATGAGGCAGTTCCCACTAGAGAGAATCCACATGTGTTTATGAGGCCCCAGATGCATGAATATGACATGACCATCAGATTGTATGTGTATGTGACTATGAAATATCATGTGTGACTATGATGGTGATACTTGTGACATGATCTGTTTGATCATGAGATATCCTGTGTGTCTATGGTGATGCTACATGTAGTCTGGTCTACAATACCATGTGAGATGGATGGATGTGTTTGAGACCATTACATGAAAAACATCTTAGTTAATACCTCCCTAGCTAAGAGGGAGTGTTGATGTTTTGGTAGTTGAGGGATGTATTTGTTGGGTATATGTTATATTCTATAGATGTGTGTGTGTAGGCATGTAAGATTTGACAACTACATCTGAAGATCCTAATGTATTTCATACTCCATGTCATGTGCATTGGGCGCTTCCTAGGGGGGTCCCATGGAGGGCCAGGCATGCCCCCCCTGGTTACGCACAATGCCCCAAAGTTTTTTTTTTGGGTGGTTTTTGTTATTTTTAGATGTTTTCTAAATTAATCCAAGATTAAGGGATTAGGGTTTTGGTAGCTACTGAATACCTAAAAACATTGTATATATTGTATGGTAAATGGTGAAATTAATACAATAAAGAATTGAAAGGTGCATCACCAAGGAAGGTTGGTTTTCTCTAGGTTAAGGGTTTATAGTGTAAAACTCTGTGTACTATCTGTATGATCCACTAATTAATTTTTGTTTTTCTTAAGAATCTATATGCATTGCTTTACTTCATAGGTTTAATACTTACATGTGGCATCAAAGCTCATTTTTGGCTTCAGGGGGATGCCTTTGTTGCTGAGGGTTTGGCTCAGTCTTGATAGATCAAGTTTATCTTGGGTTTGTGATAAACCTAGTTTTAGTGGGAGCTTTTGCAGTGGTTATTCAAGTGTATAAATAGGAATGGCGATCTCTTATAGAATCGAGATAGAGAATTTCAAAGATAAAAACTTTGAGCTATGGAAGCTTAATATGGAGGACCTTCTTGTAGACAAATAACAATGGATTGTTGTGGATCCTGGTACACATCCTACTAGTACACAACCTACTAGCACACAATCAACTGGTACACAACCTACTACTACACAAAATACTAGTACACCACCTACTGGTATGTCGAAGGAATATTGGGAGAAGTTGGACAAAAGAGCAAGGATTGTTACTCGACTCTGCTTGGTAGATTCAGTGTTGTTGAATATCTCGGGAGAATCTATGGCCAAGGAACTATGGGATAAGTTAGGGAATTTGTGTCAATCAAAATCCCTAGTAAACAAGTTGTTTCTTCAAAACAAGTTGTATCATCTTAGGATGGAAAATGGAGATTATGTGACAGAACATCTAAATGCCATTAATACTCTGGTAATTCAACTCGTATGTACTAATATTACGATTGTAGAAGAAGATAAGTGTATTACTTTGTTATGTTCTTTTCCAGACTCTTGGGATAATCTGGTTGTAGCTATTGTTAGTACCACTCAATCTACATTGAAGTATGAGGATGTAGTTTCATACTTGTTACCTGAAGAGATGAGGTGGAAAAGCAAGGATGGTCATAACACAGATGCTTTATTTGTAAGAGGTCATACCCAAGACAAGAATACCTAAAAGTCTTCAGGCAAGGAGATCTAAATCTACAGGTAGATCTAAGTCTCCAGGTAAATATTTGAGGAAATGTTGGAAGTGTGGTAAAAATGGGCCTTATAATAAAGATTGCAAGTCTAAGAAGGTTGATAAACCAAAGGGTTCTGATAGTATGTCTTCCACAGAGGAGAAAACCTCCACTGAAGAAGGAGGTGATGTTTACTTGGCATCTACAGGTACACATGCAGACCGTGATGTATGGTTGATCAACTCAGGTGTGTCATACCATATGACTCCTCACAGGGAGTGGTTTTGTGAATATGAAAAATATGATGGTGGTGATGTATTCCTAGGAGATGACTCGACATACAAAATCATGGGACATGGAAGGGTTAAGTTGATGCTAAAATATGGAAGGATTAGAACTCTCCCTAGGGTTCTTCACATTCCAAAACTAGCCAGGAGCCTAATATTTGTAAGCAAGTTGGATGATGCAGTAGTGGATACTTTATTGGGAAAGGGCACTTGAAAGATGGTACAAAGAGAAATGGTTTTGATGAGGGGAGTTTGGTGTGGAACTATGTACAAGTTGTTAGGAAGCACTTGTTGGAACAGGGGCAGACCCAGGGTTCAACACTTCAACAACACGCCAACAAAACCCTAACTACTGACCCTTTTGACAATGCCTGCAAAGCAGATGAAGTGTCACCCGAGGTAGAGGCAGGGGTGGTTGTAGGCCTCAAGTGTCTACAACCTATATGGGACATAGATATGTGATCACCATACTTAACATAGCACTTAGCAATTAACATTCATTAGATTTTACCCTTATCCACATCACAGGTCAAAACCCTAATTACAAAACAACGCGGTATTAACCTACATCTAACACATATAACCATTCAACACTTAACATCAATAATATATAGCATTCATCCACATTACTAAGCACTAAGCTACTATATCATATGCATAAAACATACAGAAAAGTTATAGCACTAAGAAAATATAAGAATAATACCACACAAAGCACATAACACAATATATACGTGGTTCACTCCAGTGTGGGGCTACGTCCACCAACTCTTCTTCTTATTTATTATCTTTTATCAATCTTCACACATGCACAGAGCTTCAAAACCCACTCCGCACAAGACATGGGATCTACGTGCACCTCGCTTGATCCTCGTTCCCCGAGCCAGGTACAAGCACAAAGAATTCTTACAATCACTTGCACTTATCTCTGCAAGTTCTCAACATAGAGTATGCACAAAGCCAAATTAGGTCTCACTCTATCACTTAGCCATCAGTTTTACAACTAACTCTTTCTTACATCGCCTAGCTACTTATTTATACATTACAAATGGGGACTAAACATGGGTAAACCCATGGACCGACATCCCATACTAGTTACATAAATCCTAATCCCCAAAAATCTCGTAAAAGGGGGCGAGATCACGTGATATCTTCTTCGCCTGGGTGCTCCGTCTTCGACTAGCCTGGTGAAGTCCCAAAAAGTGGTCAAACATGACCAAGGTTCTCCAAAACTTGGTCAAGAGCCAACAAGCCCCCAACACTCACCTGTGACTCATCTTGAGTCACTCTGGTCTTGGAAAATGTTCTTCGAAGGCCTTGAGCTTGGCTCGAGATGCCTCAACTTATTTCTTCGCTAGAGACTCCTACTCGACGAACTCCTAGATGAATTTCTCTGTGATCGGTCCTTCCAAGCATTTTTACACCGTGATGACTACTTGGTCTAGATGTGCTCCTTGTCCCTCTATCTCCTCAAAAAGTTTTTAGGCTTCATCTCGTACCGGTTGGAGTCTCTGGGTCACTTCGATGAATTTACCTTGGATGGCATGGACCTGCTGCTGAATTACACATTGTTCCTGTGACCTTTTCATCTTCTCAACTGCTAAAAGCAGTTTCAGCTGCGATTGCACTGTCGATGCTTCTTTCTTTTCTTTTTGAAGTTGTGCTTCTAATGCTCTTAGTTCTGGGTCCTCTGTGAGGCGCTCATAGGTCTACACCCTGCGGTTGCTGATTAGCTTACATTTTGAGGCCAACGCCTTGATTCTTTCTACTATTCTCCTGGCAGTTTCTTCTCTCTAGTGTCACACTTCCTGCGGAGTGCTTGGCATTGCTTGCAATTCCAGTGCTGCCACTCTTGCTTGAATTTGTTGAATAGATTCAGCGAGCTTCTCCACTTGATTCTCAATTGTGTCTTCTTCTATCTGCGTGAGTCCTAGTACAGAGTGAAGTGCTCTGGTGACTGCCTCCTTGAATCCCATCTACTCCACGAGAAGCTATTATTTTTTTGTCTGGAGTTGTTCTCTATCCTCTGCAAACTTTGTTTGGAGGTCGTCTTTCTCTTTTTGTGCAATTCGACGTTGCTCTAGATCTTCCTCCTTTGCTTTTTTCAAGGCCTCTGTGGCCTGTTATTTCTCTTCTTTTATACGATGAAGGTGAGACTCTATCGCATCTGCTAATCAGCGTAGTTGGGCAAGCTCATCTCCCACTTCTAATCCTTCTGTTGATGATGGCGCAGTAGATGCTCGTGAACAAATATTTCAAGTAGGAAAAAAAACACTCAAGGTAGTTAAATATGTGGCGAAGTCTCAATAAGAACAACGTGATAGTCAGTTCTTTGTAGGCTCGGGTAATCACAATTTTCAAAAGTGTCCCCAGTGAGACGTTCGATGGGTTAAATAGAAAATGTCGTAACGAACTCCTCCAACGGATAGGAATGCCTCAATCAATATGATTCCATCCATTATGGCATGGTCCCAATGGTCCAATGGCGATCTTTCTGGAAATAAATTATTTTCTAGATGTCCAGGAGCATCATTCTAATGGTCAGGACGCCTCCAACAGTCGTATTGCTTCATCGTGGTGAAGTGTCATTCTGTCTTGTTCTTCTATTCTGGTGAAGTTCAAGTTCTACAAGACTTCTTTCTGTGAAGTCTTCTCTGGAACTTCCTGCAATTTTTCTAACTTTTCTTTCTTCTTGCTAAGATTCCTTGCCTTCTTTATTGTGATTTGAGTCACTAGGTTCCTCTTTCCATTTTGATTCTTTCCTACTCTTAGAATAGTAACTTCACACTATTGAGGGTCTTTCAAAGGTTCTGAGTCGAATACTCTTTCTCTTATTACTTCAGGGGTAGGTGATTGTTTCTCCCTCATGGACAGGTTTTTCAAACTTCCCTACATTTTCTCAGCTTCGACATCTAAGTCTCTGGTCCTCAGTTGCTTCGACTTGTCCTCTTTTTCTTCTATTAAGTGTGTTATTCTCTTAGCCATGAAATATCTTAATTATTGCTTTTTTTGTTCTAGAGATTCCTCTTCTTCTTTCCTTCAGATCTGATCTTTGTCAATCTAGGTCCTTCCTAGCAAAAGTGCAAAGGGGACATTGTTGTCAAGAAACATAATGGCCTTGAATTCTTCTTCTGTCGAAGTTCCATGAGCACTCATAGGTACATGAGTAAGTATTCCACATAGGTTTATCAACTTCCCTTTAAACAAGCCTATTCTTCCCAATGAAGGAGCCATAACAAGCTTTCCCAAAATTTCCCAAGTAGTTTATGTCATGATGTTCACCTATGTTTCCTCATCCAGAACACAGTCTATGTCAAAGTCTCCTATTCTTGTTTCTATGCACTCCTCCTCTTTTAATATCTTTGATAAAATAATGTCTATGTGGTCATTCATTGTTTCTTTCATCCGCAATAATATATTCTTTGATTCTCTCTGGGGTTCTATCATATCCTTAGTCTCTTAACCTTTCTGATGGCTCTCTTATCTTATATTCATCTTTTCAACTTTAGAAATCATTCTAGGGAAATCCAAAACTTCATGGCCAACGGATTTACAAAAAAGACAAATAGGGCCTCTACTAGGGCATTCCTTAGAAAGATGTCCTGGTCTTCTGCAACTATCTTTCTTAGAAAGGTGGTCTAATTGCACCTTGGATTTTGATTTCTATTAACATTGCATATATGGTAAACATAATCAAATAAGATTCCCATCGAGTGCTACAAGAGAAAAGGGGATCTTAGAGTTGATACACAGTGATGTGTTTGGACCTGTGTCTGTTCCATCACTAGGTAAATCTATGTATTATGTTTCATTTATATATGATTTCTTAAAGAACATGTGGATGTATTTTATTAGAAAGAAATATGAGGTATTTGATAAATTTAAAGAGTTTAAGGCTTTGGTAGAAAATTAGATAGAGAATAAAATAAAGGTATTGAGAACATATAATGGTGGAGAATTCTGCAGAAATGAATTTGAACAATTATGTAAGAATTGTGGTATAGCAAGGCAGAAGAATACTCCATACACACCTCAACAGAATTGAGTTGTAGAAAGGATGAACAAGACACTGCTGGAAAAATCAAGGAGCATGCTTAGTGGTGCCAAGTTAGGACATGAATTTTGGGCAGAGGTAGTGGGTACAACATGTTATCTGGTCAATCAATCACCCTCATCGACGCTGGATGATAAAACTCCACACGAGGTATGGACTAGTAACACACCCTCTCTTGAACATCTCAGAGTGTTTGGTTGTGATTCTTATGTACATGTTCCAAAGGAAAATAGGAGTAAGCTAGATAATAAAGCTAAAAAGTGTATCTTTATGGGTTATAAAGATGGTGTGAAAGGTTATAATCTTTGGAACCTGGAAACTAAGAAGATTGTTTATAGTTGGGATGTTGTCTTTAGAGAGGTAAAAGATGTCTACCAAGGAAAGACAAAGCTAAGAAAATAGAGATTGATTTGGATGATGCAAAATATAAATCATCTGAAGAAGATGAAACAAAATAATAAGAACCTTATACCCCAGTATTGAGGAGATCAGTGAGGGAAATAAGGAAACCAGAAAGATATAGTCCACCTAATTTTCATTATATTTTTCTTTATCTATTATTGATGATGATCCTAGAACTGTCAGGGAAGCAGTGAATTCAAAGGATAGTAAACTATGGAAGAAGGCCATGGTTGAAGAAATGGATGCCTTGTATAAGAATTAGGCATGGGATATAGTTGAGTTTCTAGTTGGAAGAAAATCTGTTGGTAGAAAATGGTTGTTTAAGAAGAATTTTAATGCAGAAGGTAAAGTGGAGAAACACAAATCTCGATTAGTAGCAAAAGGTTATTCCCAGGTAGAGGGAATTGAATTTGGTTAGATTTTTTCTTCTGTTTCCAAGTTAACATCTATTAGATTTATTTTATCTATTGTTGCTTCTTTTGATATCGAAGTGGAACAGATGGATGTGAAGACAACATTCCTACATGGGGATCTGGAAGAAGAAATCTACATGAAGCAGCTAGAAGGATTTTAAGTGAATGGAAAGAAAGCATTTGTCTGTAAGCTAAAGAAGTCACTATATGGTCTGAAGAAATCACCTAGGATGTGGTACCAAAAGTTTGACACATACATCCTTGGATTAGGATTTGTGATAAGCAGGGATGATCATTGTGTATATTCCAAGAAGGTTGGTAATCACTTCATTTATGTAGTGTTGTATGTTCATGACATGTTGCTGGTAGGAAATAACATGGATGTTATCAAAGAGGTGAAATCGTAGATATCCTCAAAATTTGACATGAAGGATCTCGGTGTTGCTAAATTCATTCTGGGAATGGAGATTAAAAGAGATCGTGCAAACAGGAAAATCTGGTTGAATCCAAGGATATATGTTGAGATGATATTGCAGAGGTTTAATATGCATGGAAGTAAACCGTTCAAGGTTCCTGTTCCTATAGGTGTAAAGTTATTTGCAGATCAATGTCCCAAGACACAGGAACAATAAGAGGACATGTCCCATGTTTTGTATGCCAGTGCAGTTGGAAGTTTGATGTATGCAATGGTTTGTACTAGACCGGACATTGCACATGCAGTAGGAGTTTTGAGTAGGTATATGTCAAAACCAGGGAAAGAACATTGGTCAATTGTAAAGAGGGTCTTCAAGTATCTTGGAGGCACTACCAGTTATGGATTTTTCTACCAAGGAAGACCAGGATTGGACAGAGTGGTGGAAAAACATGGTATTGTTGATGCAGACCGAGTTGGAGATCTAGATCGTAGAAGATATACAAGTGGGTATGTGTTTAACCTATTTGGAGGAGCAATCATTTGGATGAGAAAAAGATAGGTTGTAGTGGCACTCTCAACTATAGAAGTTGAATACATGGAAACCACTCATGCAAGAAAGGAAGCAGTATGGTTATAGAGATTGTGTTTAGGTATTGGGTTGGTACAACAAGAAGTGAGATTATATTGTGATAGTCAAAGTGAAATATTCATGGCAAAGAACCCATCTTATCATTCAAATACAAAGCATATTGATGTTCAGTATCACTTTGTTAGAGACATGGTTGAACAAAAGAAGGTGTTGTTGGAAAAGGTTGACACTTTGAAGAATGTTGTAGATTCATTGACAAAGTCTATGAGCACAACTAGGTTCTCCCGGTGTAGAGTAAAAATGGGAATTGTTGCCTTGGATTGTTGACTATAGAATCTTGTGGACCTGGATGCAAAGAAAACAACAAGTGGGATAATGTTGGGCATGTGTTATATTATTTGCATGTGTGTGTGTGGGCACGTCAGATTCGGCAATTGCGTTTGACGATCCCAATGTACTTCACCCATTGTGTCATGTACATCGAGTGATTCCTAGTGGGGTCTGAGGGGGGGGAGGTGGTATGCCCCCCCCTGGTTATTTGCAACGTTCGGGCTAGCACCCCGAAAATGTTGTTTGGGCGGTTTTTGATATTTTTAGCGGTTTTCTAAATTAATCTCGGATTAAGGGATTAGGGTTTTGGTAGCTACAAAATACCTAAAAACATTGTATATATTGTATGGTAAATGGTGAAATTAATAAAATAAAGAGTTGAAAGGTGCGACACCAAGGAAGGTTGGTTTCTCTCGGTTAAGGTTTTCCAATGTAAATCTCTATGTACTATGTGAATGAGCCCATTGATTAACTTTTGTTTTTCTTAAGAATCTATATGCATTTATTTAATTCACAGTTTTAATACTTATAGTATTAACCTCCAAGTGCAACCTTTGTACTTAGAATAGAATATTATGGAATTAAGAGAACCCTTAAACATCTATGCGAAAACCCTAGAAGAGAAGTCGTCCCAAGGAGAATATTATTAAAGTATCGAAAGGCTCCAAAAAGAGAAGTCAACCCCAGTCACTTGTACATGATGACATAAATAGGGAGGATCCTAGCTCATTTGGACACACTCACACACACTCATAAAGAGTGTGCAAGCTTAAGGAGGTGCAACAACAACATCTAGGGCGCAAGTCTAAGGAGCAACGCTTGTGCGCTTCTCTTGGTAAAAGGTACGCTTTATTGGTATTGTGTTGCTACTACAAGAGTTTTGTTGTTGGCTAGGATTTATCTATTGGTTCTAGTGTGGACTTTCTAGAATCATTCTATTTAAAGGTTATTGTGCTCGGAGGTGGCATAATGAATGCCTATGGTTGAGTGACAATGATGTGACATTGTCTATGGTTAAACAAGGATATCAAAATTTGAACAATAAGAGCCAAAGTTTCCTCCTGAATACATACCCTCAAGAATGGATGATGCCCCACTATTCACTCTGTTGAATACTCCATGCTATACATTGGAGACCCTATAAATTCCATAGGAATTCATTATTGACGAAGACATGTTGGGGAAGGTACCTCAATTGAGGTATGTATACCGTGAAATTATTGATTTGGTGAATTTACCAAAACATCCACCCCACGAATACCTGGAAATTAAATTCAATCCACTTGCAAAGTAGAGAATACCAGTAACTAAGGTTTGGGCCAGAGGATTGGAGCGAGCATGCCTCCTCATCCTATTCGACATCCCTCACTTTAGACACAACAACGAAGTCAATGCATGCATTAAATTCCTCTTATCCTAGATGCATGGGGGCTACATGTGGATGGATAATCCAATATATATTAACATGGACTTGATAGCAAGAATCACCAGGATTCCAACGCAGGGGGAAGACCCTTCTCTGTTATTTTCATACAAAAATAAATATATATCACATTCAAATGTTATGCGAGTGAAGTTTCACATGGTTAGAGGGGTGCAAGACCTAGACGTGCCAACTATATGTGACCCAACCATTTGAATAGAGACATAGATGTTAGCATGCAAGCTGTTATGGAAGTGTAGGAAGGATCATGTACCAACATGGGTAATAGCTATGGCAGAAAAACATGTAGAAGTTACTACAATGAGTTGGGTACCATTCCTACTGAACCAATTCCTAGTGGACTATGCAGAATCCCAAGATAAGGGAATGGAGTTTCACTACCTCTAGCTCCTGATTTTGATTTCCTTCACATCATGGAGAGAGTCGAAGGATGCATTGTTCTTAGGGATAAGAGGGAAGCCATAAATAGCGAAAAAGTACCATAATTTTTGGTTTTCAACAAACACGAGGAGACAAATGGATAACAACATAGAATTCTTTCTCTATGTTGAAATGATTAGACATAGTATCTAGAATGCACCACACATGTCACCAAAGTTGGTGGAGGAATATGGACTAGTTGTGGAGTTTCATGCAGACAGACATCACATGTACATTAAAGACAATAAGGATCCAAGGGAGGATTGGGTCCAAGCAAAATACAAGATAACAAAAGAAGACATTGAGTTGGTCATGTAGGATTGGGAACCAGACTGGAAGGTCCCAACACAAGGGGATATGATGGTGTAATAGGGGAAAAACAAGGTGGTACAACACATAGATGTAGAGATGGACCCTCCAGACAATGGGGTAGAGGAAACTTATCAAGGAAATGTCACAAAGGATGCACCAAAACTAGAACCAACAAACCAATCTCCAAAACCCTCACCTAAGACAGAGAAGAAACTACAGGACCAAAGCATAGGTTCATCTTCATGGAAGAAGAAAAAGGCCCAAAAGACACCAACCATCTATGCACTAACATATGAAAACATGGAAAAAAAATTCAAATGACTAATGGATTCCATGGAGGAAGTCCTTGAAGATACCACAAAGAAACAGGAAGAACTAAAAATGAAGGTGCAGGACCAATGTATGATGTCACAACAATTATTGGCAATAGTCTGACTGGCACCTGCGTAAGGATCCATCACATGCCAAGAAGGAATAAAAGAGGAAGTATGGACTGGGATACCAGCACAAATGAAAAGAGATCACATAGTGATCTAGATCCCAATAGATACCATCGAGTTATCCAATCCTGAAGTATAAGAGAAGCGATAAGGACTAAGTCACATGGACCTAGTCATGTCACAAATTCCTATGGAATTATTATAGGGTTTTCACACATGGATCACGCAGGAACTAAGTCTCTAATAATAAACCTCACTTAGTGAATGGGGTAAATTAGAAGCCGAGGAGACGAAACTACAGAAGAAATGTGCCATTGCAATACATGAAAAGTGTGCAGTAGGACAATAAGTGGAACTCGTAGTAAAAGAGAAGAGCGAGAATGAAATAAAGGAAGAGAAAGCCTTGAAAGAGAAGAGAAAGGAAGAAGTTAGGGCTGAAAAAACATTGAAAGAGAAGGATGAGGCAAAAGAAATTTTGATAGAGCTTTGAATGAAAAGGATTAAATTGAATGATTGGCAGAGAAAATCCAAGTGACATTCTAGAAACTATTCAAAGAAGTCCCATAAGTACCATTGGTAGTAGAGGCCATAGTATAAGATAATTTATCCAATATAAGTGCAATAATCAAGGGATTCCAAAACAAGATCACCGAGCTAGAACGACGCAGACTACCAGGGACACCACCAGAAGAAAGAGAAGAAAGGGAAAGGATGGCTTAGAAATCAATGGAAAATATCAAAATATTGGAACATGAATGCATAAATATGTGTGATGAAGGAACAAATATTTGGACAGATCTTACTACAAACCTAGAGATGCAAGCACTAGAGGATAAAATAAGGAATATGTAGGAACAAGCACATCGGGACATTGAGCATGTAAATACTCTACCACGAATAGAAAAAATGATAGTTATCCTGGATAAAATGAAATTATACATTGAAGTTGAACAACTGAATGAAGAATAGAGTAAGATCACACAAAAATTACAACCACTACAGGATGAATCCCTCGGGGTACTAGAATGACTATCTACTATGAAAAGCACTATGACACTACCAGTGCAAGACACTGAGGCCAAACTTACTATTTTGACATCGCAAACGATAGAGGAAATATTTAACAAGGAATAAAAACTAACAATAACAATACAGGAAGTGAAAGACACCCTCTAGAAATTTACTGAGGCATGGAGGAGCATGACACAATAGGCCTAAGTGGCTTGGGACGAGCCACAGGTGACTGTTGGGGGCCTGTTGGGCAAGATGTTTTTGGGATGGAATAGTGAGAAGATATGAGGTATAGGGAAAATGTGTAGGAAGGGAAAATGAAGAAGAAGATAAACAAGATAAATACAAAAGAGAGAGGAAAGAGGAGAAAACGAGGGACAAGAACAAACAACGATAATTTTTTTTTGGAAAACTAGCCGATCATGAGTTGTATCCAGCTCATAATTCATTTTCGCCAGCTGAGCATGAGTTGTACCCAACTCACAATTATGTGTCAAAATTCCTTGATCATAATGTATAAATATGTAAAGGGTGTCACGAGTTCAGGGGGGCAAAGAGAGATAGATATAGATAGAGAGAAAGTGAGTTTCAAGGTGAATACCATAGTAAATAAGCTACAAATGTGAGAATAATTGTATGCTAAGCATCCATTATAGCGCAAAGTGCAACCAATACATTCAAATATAATAAACAATTTGATATTTTATGGACGTGGACCAGAGTGGAGTGGACCACCGTAACCCCGTGTAGAGTTGTTCTTTTGGATGTTAATTTGGGTCTGTAATGTGAATGTATATATTTAAGGTTGATTGTATGTTTATCTTTAATGTTGATGATGATATAGTAGTGTGTAGTAGCCATGACTTCATGTTTAACCACTAAATAACATAACTATGGGTATATGTGCATATATAACTAAGTAATGAGCTCAGGGTAATAAAGGTCTAGTGCATGAGAGGATCCTATAAATATGACAGAGTAGGTTTCCAATCTTTCCCTCGCTGCTGCAGAATCTTGGTTCCTACAATTCCCATAAATATACCTCAGGTGAGACTTTGTATACATGCAGGTAATGACGAAAGGGCCGATGTTTGTAGGGTTTTGTTGGAATAATTAACTTGAACCTAGGGTCTTTAACCAACCTGTGCGCATGCCAACAAATTCTCAAAATTTTTATTAGTGGTTCATTGTTCTTAGAAAAGATGAGGTAAAGAAGGGCATGTAGCTTAATTAATGACAATCTTACAATATGCTTAATTCTAGTTCAATAATTGTTGCATGTACATTTTTTCATAATTAAATGTACAATAAAAACATATTTGGTACCTATATGAGGACTAGAAACATTGAAAATTCCCAAGGATATTATATTCATGAATATGATACAAAAGGTTTTCATATCAGCATGGGAAATGCAAAAACTGAGTCCAATGGATGTAGAAGCATGGTGAGACTATGAGAATATTACAAAAAAAATGCAAAATTATAGGGTAGACAATGAAACGATGATAAGAGTGCAGGAGGAGTAGAATAAAATTAACACTCATCTTCCACAAACTCTAATAATGTTGCAAATATAATTCAAAAAATATTATGGCACAAAACAAGAAGCTAGTGAAAGGCAAGTAGAAGCATCCATGTCTCATGATATGAGTGATGCCCATGGGGGATCTAGGAAATCAAGGAGTGTTAATAAACGCCATTATTCGACAAAACACTTGACCATAACCACACATGCACATTCAAGGTAGGAGAGCATCCCAAATGTATCCCCTATTAGAAATCAAAGGAGGAGGCATGAGTCAACTATTTTGCAAGGAGAGCTCAGCAAGATCAAGGCACCATCATTTGATAGATAACATAGGAAGGGAGAAGATTCTTAATCCTAGATGTTGGACATGATAAAATATTTATAGTTAAATGATTACTCATCAAACTTGGAGGCAATGGTTTCCATATATCATCTTTAGGGGAATACTTCCAAGCAATGGGACTAACTAAAGAAAGTCAAGCATATTGATGAGAAGATAATTTCGTCGAGGCAGTTCAAGAGATATTTCCAGTAGAAATACTTGTTAAAAATTTACTATGACAATAAGATTAAACAAATATTTGAGCTCAATCTAGGAAATATGACTATAGAATATTACGAGAAGCAATTCCTAGAGATTTTTAGGTGCATGGACTTCATCAAGGATAAGAAGTCAAAAATTCAACATTTCATCCAATTTGATGAGCCTAAAAATTTGGAAGAATCCATGAGGAAGGATAAATATTTGTATGAACAGAACAAACGAAGGCCAACTTTCCCAAAGGCCTGGGCTAATAAAAAGAGAGGCAATATGGATCAGAGAAACAAAGTAATCAATCATCCTTTTGTTAGGAATATATCTCAAGAATATCAACAAGGGAAAACAACATAAGGTGAACATTAAATGATAGATTCCTTGAGGAAAATGCCAATACAAAAACCCATAAAGTGTTGGGGATGGGAAGGAGACCATTTGTATAAATATTGTCCTAAAAGAGGATATAGAATGAGGAATATGCATAACATTGAGGAAGTTAATATAGTGTACCATGTGGGCATGAAAATTCCAAGTATTTATGCATCCTTGGATAATAGACAATAAGACTACCAATCCCACATGACCGAGGAAGAAGGTAAGATTGATAATCAAACTATAGCTAATGTGATTGATTATGGAGCTCGTAATATCTATATAGATCCAAAAATAGTTGAAAAGTTTAAATTGAAGAGATGCAATCATAGAAAGTATTAGTTGGTTCATCTAGCCACTAGAACCAAGAGGAAAATCAATGAACTTGTCAAGGATTTACCAGTAAGAATGAATGGAGTTATCACGAAGGAAAATTTTAACATCATACCACTTGGATCACATGATTTCTTGATTTGTATGGATTGGTTTGACAAGCATTGTGTTATACTAGGTTGCTACAACAAGGCTTTCACGTGCCTTGACGAGGAAGGGAATTCAAGAACAATGCAAGGTATTCCAAGAACTCTATCTATAAGAGAGATTTCAACATTTCAATTGAAAAGAATTTTTAGAAAAGGATGTCAGATATATGACGCTCATATGGAAGAGCCAACAAAGGATAATGATCCAAGTCTCAAATATTATCCAGTTTTGAAGGAATATGAATATGTATTTGAGGAGTTTTGGGATCACAACCAAAGAAAGATATTGACTACTCTATTGAATTAATTCCTAGAGCTACCCCTGTGTCCTAAAATCCTTACAGAATGAGAACATCAGAGATGAAATATTTTTGGATGCAACTAGACGAATTTTTGAAGAAGGGGTATATATACCAAAGTGTCTCACCTTGGGGTGCCCTAGTGATCTTTGTAAAGAAAAATGATTGAACATTGAGGTTCTGCATTGACCGGAGACAACTTAATAAGGTTACTATAAAGAACATGTACCCTCTATTACAGATTGGTGATATTTTAGATCAACTGAAAGGAGAAAGGATATTTTCCAAGATTGACCTGAGGTCAGGTTACCATGAAGTGAGAATCAAAGAAGAATACACCAACAAGATAGAATTTCAGACAAGGTATGGCCATTATGAGTTTGTGGTGATTTCGTTTGGCCTGAAAAATGCACCAAGTAATTTTATGTGTATAATGAGTAGAGTTTTTAAAGATTACCTGGAAAAATCCATCATTATCTTCTTGAATGATGTTTTTATCTACTAAAAGATAAAGGAGGACCATGAGAAACATTTTAGGATGGTGCTATAGGTGTTGAGAGAGCACCGATTATATGCCAAGCTAAGAAAGTCCACTTTCTATCAAAGGAAAATCCATTATTTGGGACATATCGTCTCAAAGGAAGGCATAGCGATGTAAATTGAGAAGATTGAAGAAATCAAAAGTTGGCCAACACCAAAGAATGTTTCATAAGTGAGGTCACATTGGCTGCAAAACTAGTATTTTTTTTTTCATTTTCATTTGAAATACAAAATCACTTATTATACTCACTGCTAGTATTTCTATATGTTTCAGATTGACATATTTTTTTTTGTACAAAGGTGTGATTGTTTAGTGCTAACTAGTCTTATTTGTTTTGGTCATTTTCGTGTGAATATGTTTATGTCACTTATTGATCATTTTCCCTCTTCAATTTCATGACTGCAAAGCATGAAATTGAATCTTGTTTTCGTGCAAATTGTTGATCAAACTCTTGTGACAGTATCCCTATGCATGGATTAACAATTACTGTTTATTTGCCTTAACTAATATAAGGTCTGCGTAGAAGGTCCTTGAACTAGATTTTTAATGAAATATTTATGAATTAAGTTCAACAACCTAACTATGATTCATTTCCTAAAAACTCACTCGATTTGAAATGTGTAAGTTTAATTTAAATAAATTTTAAGCTAAGTTGGACGGTCGAGCCTAAACTACAACCTTGTTTAAAACTCTTGATTAATTAATGAAACGTGGTTCTATCAAAGTTCCCTCCCCTCTCCAAGTGTTCTAAAAATAACCTTCAACTCTTACCATTGTCATATCATGACTTAATTTTCAATGATGATTACCTCTTGACGTTTCGGCTATCAAATGAATCATTACTCTGCGTAGTGTTAATGTCCTCGAAATCGAGTTAGTAGTTTGTGGAAAGTCATGAGGGTTTCATGGGTTTGTTAGTTTCAAACACCTCTATCCTATGGTCTACATGAGGTAATCATAACATGAAGTGGGAGATAATGGTAGAAAGCTCTCAAACCCTCAAGTGTTTTTTTGTCATCATCTATGTTTGTTCGACCTCTTTCACTATTTATGGGCTTGGTCTATTGCGATTACAGTTTTTTTCCCTTGATGAAAATTGTTTATTTGTCTTCTAGTTTATCCATGTTCATTTCATGGATCTCATAGTGAGGATAGGGCCGAATGGCCTACAAAAATTGTTGTCTCGTGACGATGTGGTGGATAGGCTTTCCCAGGTCGTTTTGTTAGATTTTATCCAATCATTTAATGGTTTTAATTTAGAAGTGGCTAGAGATTTTTCTAGGACTTTTGATGTCACCAAAGACAAAATTGGGGATGTTCAGATATAGGTTACAGAGGAATTCATTGCTAAGGCAATAGGTCTTCCTCAGAAAGGTGATAGGTGGTTTAAAAACATGAAGGTAACCAGAATTCCATGATGGTCTCTGTTGGAATCCATTAAGTCACAATACCACATAAATGGTATGACATTAGAGCTATTTAAAACCAGTTGGCATAGTATTTGTTTCATAATTAAGAAATTCATTACTTGAGAAGGGAGTTTCGGCCTAGTGTTCTATTTTCACATATGATTGTTAATGGTGTTTCAGGGGTTTAGTTGAAACTTACCCTTCTACTTACTTATAATCCTACAAAAAATGTCGAAATTTTATCAATGACCAAGCCCAAACCCGGAGACCATCTTGTTTCACCATGGCCTAATTTGCGTCTTGGTGGAATTTTATCTAGTTAACATGGGGGACAATTGGCAAGGTTTTCTGGCAAGAAATGAACTCTTACCCATGCAAATTGACCCCATCATCGATTTAATGCAAGGTGTTGAAGATCCTTTATCTCCCAAGGCTTTTCCTAATTCGCCTCATGATTTTCGAATTGAGATCCAGATTCAAAGTGACCCTATCGTTTCACCTGATGCCCAAATAGAGGTTGTTCCTATGGCTATATTGTCTCCCAAAAGACATGGGTTTGTGCCTAATAAACCCTTAGAAGCTATCCTTATTTATCTAAGGAATCAGTCATTAAGTGTTACTGATCAGTCATGGTCTACCAAGTCAGGAGTCAATGAGAAGTTTAAAGAACAGGGTAAACAAGCTAGGAATTTACAGGAGGTCTGTGAGGTCAAGTTTAAAAACAAAATAAATGGACGCATCCTATCAAGAATGATAAGGAACAATCATAAGAAAAGGAATGATTCCATTCAAACGATTATGATATATTATCAACATTCTGTTCAAAGTACAATCCTAGACTCTACAGAGGATAGTTATCCCCAGTATGACTTTGTTTCTAGTTTTCCCCCATTCCTCCAAGATGTGAGGGATTTTCTATAATTCGAGCTGGTATAAAGGCTAAGTTGGTGCAAGAAAATCCCTCAGACATAGATAACCAACAACAGCTCCTAAATTTAGAACCTGTGTGTTGTCATGAATTTTTAACATGGGCCCAAAGATATTACATAGAAGTTCCATATTTGCAAATGCACCTTAATCAAGTTACAAGGAAGAATAAATAACTTGAAAGAGACAATCAGGAGTTGAGGTCTAAAATACAACAAAGTGTTCCTCGGACAAGAAATCCAAGAAACCTGGAGATATTATTATTAATAAGTCATCAAATGTCAATGCTATTATGAGATCAGAGATGCATGGATCCTCATTTTCCAATGTTTAATTTGGGTAAATAAATCTATGTTTTTATTTCTATTTGAGGTGTTTGTTAAGCATTAGTTGTTGCATTATTTTTAGACTAGATACAAAATCAAAGATTTTGTAGCTTGTCTTAATTTAGTTAATGTGATTTTAATTGGATTATAATTTTATTTTCAGGTCTCAAAAGGAATGGGAATATGTCTTGTGCACTGCTTGGTTAATGAATGCCATGAAGTACTTCTGTTTTAAAAGTAGGATCTATTTTAAACAATTCAGAATGTATTTTTGAATGATTGTTATAACAAACTTTTAAAAGTTTTTGTAAACATTACTGTTATAAACTCAAGTTAGGATTTGGCTTTAAAAATACTCTATTTTTGAAGATTTACCTCTATCTTGTGGATATCAGAAGTAGATTTACCTCTATCTTGTGGATTTACTCAGTTAGATTTGATGCCAAGGGGGTGAAAATTTTTGGGATATGGACTCATGAATATTTTATTGAAGGATATAGAATTGTGCTTTAACCAAGGATTTTGTCCTAGAAGTTAAATTGTTCAATTCGTATTATAATATCTTGATGTTATGATTTATTTTCTTCAAAGTAATTGATTATGGTTTGATTAAAATTAGCTTTAGTCTGCTTTATCAATGCATGGTGAATTATTATCATTTATACATTAATTCTTTCAATCTCTTAATAGTCCATGATTCCAAATTTTATAGTTTCAGGTGATTTAATTATCTTGATGCGAATCTTGAACTGTATTGAATTTGTTCATATACTTTGAGTTTTCACAGATCTATTTGTTCAATACAAATTTATTTCTTATTGTAAATGGTCACTTATATCCTCACCTGAGATTAACAACACAAGAGTAGTCATTTATGTATTATGAATGAGATCTGAATTGTCAAAGTGATGTGGATTTATCTTGGCATTTCATATTCTTAGAATTGTACAACTTTCGGCTATAGATTTCTCTTAACAGGAAGATTGCAGGAGCAGTTTGGTACGGGAAGACACAACCACATTTTTCTCTTTTAACAGTGGCCAATTTTAGGTTAGTAATTTTTCTTTTTTTATTTATTTGATTTTTGAACATAAATTCACCTTCAAACTTAAATACTTTTCTTATCTAAGTCAGAACATTATCATCTACATTCCCTCTTTTCTTTTCTTTTCTTTTCAAAGGTAAAAGTAGATCAGTAATTAATCTTAGATCTATTTACATTTTGCTTGAGATTGGGTTCTCTTTTATAAACTTAGTTTCCATGTTTTTTTGCAAATATTTCAATCTGTATATTTGTATATATAGAACATAAATGTACATAGTAGATAATTGGTTAGTTATTTTATTTTTATAATTTACATTATATCCCTTTATCAGCCATCAGATCTGTAAAACCCATTAGGGTGAGTCATCACAAACGACTTAGGTTACTTAGACAACCTCGGACCGGGATTTCCCTCACAGTTAACGGTGTGCTCACATATTCCCATCAACAAATGGCACTAGAAGGAGGGCCTGAAATATATTAATGGAACGAGGAGGTCGAAATACACCTTATAATAATTTATCTCCAATTATAAATAGTAGTCACTCATACTCCACTATTGTACCCAATACAACCACTACATTTGAAGCCCAGCCTGTTATTCCACTCGAACCACATTCTCAATCTATTCCAATTGAACATACGCCACCGCTTCCTCAGGGACTTGATGTATAGGAGATCATCTATAATTCTCATCGATCAATAATAAGAGCCCAAGATACCTTGACCAGACTTAGGCAGCTAGGTGACCAATTACATCAACCTCTTAACTTGCTTGGTCATCAAGAAAATATTCATGTTACTGGTACACCAAATTACACGTTGCATGACATTTTCCCATATGAAACACTTGTTCTAGGTGTTGGGGGATATGGACTTCCTCCTTCACCACCTGACCCTTATCCACCTCCTTCAGAAGGAGAATCTTCTGACGAAGACAGTTCATCTTCTGAACAATCTCAAAATTCAAATAATTCACAGACTTCAGCCCAAATGACTAATCAAAATAATACCGCCAGGCCTTGGCTTGACCAAGATGTTGTGGCCATACCAGAAACCCAACATCCTTTACCTAAGCATACTGAAAAACGGTTACCTAAGTTTGATCCCGATTCTAAATAGTCAGCTGAGGATCATATAAAAAAATTCATGTTGGTTGTTAGGCTTAGAAATGTAGAAACTAAAGATGTTGTATGCAGGCTTTTTCCCTATACCTTTGAAGGAAATGCCTCCACATGGTATTTATCATAGCAGCCTCAAACTATTGTTTCCTAGGATAGATTTGAAACCTTTTTCTTAGAAAAATTCAGAGACAAAAAATATCCCGAAGTCTTAGTCATGGAGTTATCTAGTATGAAGATGAATCCCAAAGAAAAGGTTAAAGATTTTAATTGGATATTTATTACACTCAAAAATAAGATTCCTGTGGATTATATGCATGTAGAAAATCTGATTGTTGCATATTATGATAAAGATTTACATCATACTACAACCATGTGGGTTAAAAGGTATAAAAAGAATACTTTGTTAGAATATTTTGAAGTAGCATTCCTCATTGAAAAGGACATGCTTAGCTTAAAGGATAACACAAATCCTAAAACTGAATCAACTTCTTCTTCCAAGAAGAAGATAAAAATTCTTACCAAACCACTTTCAAATAAGAAATGTCAGGAACCCATAGATATGGAAAGTTTGAAAAAATCATTTCAAAATTTATCCAACCAAGTTGTAGATATGGAAAGAGATACAGAGGAAGGATATTCTAGTAAATGAATTTATCAAAAACCTTTTATAAGACCACCTCCAAATCCTCCCAATAGGTCAACCCCACTGGTTGAAGGTTTGAGTTTAGAAGGATTACACCACGCTATATAGGCCTTATTAACTAAAGCTGATAATACTTATGATGTCCTAGATGAACAACAAAATGGTGTCGAAAATGAGGATGAGGGAACACCTAATGAAGAAGATTCACCCCCTCTAGATTTCAGACATTTTTCAGATAATATTTTTCAAGCCAACTTTGAAACCGTACATAGTAATCAACATCCTTATAATGCTCGTAGTAAAAATCAGCCTAAATATCAAAAAGAAATTTCACCTGATGCAAACAAAAATACAATATCAAAACAAACAAAACAGGCTGAAAACTCAAATAATTTTTCTTTCTCTGGTCTAGAATATGGCCCTATTGAGGATTTTAAGAGGTTAAAATAAAATATTTCAATATACAAGATTCTTAAGTTCCCCTACATCCAACAGAAAATGTTACAAAGAATAAATAAAAAAAATTACGATAAAAAGAAATATTCTCTAGACAAAAGCACATCTGAAAATAGTAGTAATTAAAGGAAGGATGTTTTAGACAAAGGTGTAACTGAAAGAAACAATAAAAAGAAATATGTTTCGGATAAACTCATAGAAAACCTAGATAAAATTCCCTTGGACGCAACAAATAAAAATAAAAAACCTCCAATTCCTTCTCCCACACCATGAAAGAGGTCTAATGTGCCATTGTTTCTATTAACATTCAAAATATTTAATAGAAATGTGCATAAGTGTATGGTGGACTCTGGGGCTTCATCGAATGCGATGACTTTGTCAGTTTGTCAAAAAATCAATGTTGAAGTTAAACTATCAGATATGAAAATCATTCAGCTGGATATAACTAATGTTATGGTGGTTGGAGAGATTAAAGATGTTTTGATCGGGTTATCATCCAATCCGAAAGTACGTCAGGTGATTGACATAGTAATAGCAGATATTTCAGAAGTGTATGGCATGTTCCTAAGAAGGGATTGGTATGAACAACTTCATGGTTATTTTTCCACAGGTCTGTCTCACCTATGGTTACCACTCAGTGGTTAGCCAAACAAACTTAGGGTCAACAGGGAACACTATATGAAATATACAGTTACATATATGAATTATCCAAACAAACCTTTTGTTCCAAGTGTGAATGCATTAGAAAATAAAGGTATGAATACCTTCTTTGGGAAATTTTTTGATGAAATATATACTATTGCATACCCTAATCAACAATCTAAAATATCAGTCTACAGCCAAGGAATGGCCTCTAATCATGTTGTGAATATTGTAGATAGTTGAGAGAATGATGAAATTTTTTCTTTGTACTTTGATGGGTCTAAATCACGTGAAGGAGTCGGTGCCAATTGTTTATTGATAGATCTTGAAGGTAATAAGACATCCATTGCTTGTATATTTGAATTCGATTGCATAAATAATACAACATAATATGAATCCCTCTTGTAGGGACTCAAGAAATCCATTGACCTTGACATCCATTGCCTAGTTGTATTCGACGATTCTGAAATTGTGGTCAAGCAGGTAAAAAATTCTATTCACTGTGTATCTTTTCATCTCAAAAATTAC
>ML795806.1:227368-253122 GCA_009831015.1 Picea engelmannii
CTAGAGATTTTTAGGTGCATGGACTTCATCAAGGATAAGAAGTCAAAAATTCAACATTTCATCCAATTTGATGAGCCTAAAAATTTGGAAGAATCCATGAGGAAGGATAAATATTTGTATGAACAGAACAAACGAAGGCCAACTTTCCCAAAGGCCTGGGCTAATAAAAAGAGAGGCAATATGGATCAGAGAAACAAAGTAATCAATCATCCTTTTGTTAGGAATATATCTCAAGAATATCAACAAGGGAAAACAACATAAGGTGAACATTAAATGATAGATTCCTTGAGGAAAATGCCAATACAAAAACCCATAAAGTGTTGGGGATGGGAAGGAGACCATTTGTATAAATATTGTCCTAAAAGAGGATATAGAATGAGGAATATGCATAACATTGAGGAAGTTAATATAGTGTACCATGTGGGCATGAAAATTCCAAGTATTTATGCATCCTTGGATAATAGACAATAAGACTACCAATCCCACATGACCGAGGAAGAAGGTAAGATTGATAATCAAACTATAGCTAATGTGATTGATTATGGAGCTCGTAATATCTATATAGATCCAAAAATAGTTGAAAAGTTTAAATTGAAGAGATGCAATCATAGAAAGTATTAGTTGGTTCATCTAGCCACTAGAACCAAGAGGAAAATCAATGAACTTGTCAAGGATTTACCAGTAAGAATGAATGGAGTTATCACGAAGGAAAATTTTAACATCATACCACTTGGATCACATGATTTCTTGATTTGTATGGATTGGTTTGACAAGCATTGTGTTATACTAGGTTGCTACAACAAGGCTTTCACGTGCCTTGACGAGGAAGGGAATTCAAGAACAATGCAAGGTATTCCAAGAACTCTATCTATAAGAGAGATTTCAACATTTCAATTGAAAAGAATTTTTAGAAAAGGATGTCAGATATATGACGCTCATATGGAAGAGCCAACAAAGGATAATGATCCAAGTCTCAAATATTATCCAGTTTTGAAGGAATATGAATATGTATTTGAGGAGTTTTGGGATCACAACCAAAGAAAGATATTGACTACTCTATTGAATTAATTCCTAGAGCTACCCCTGTGTCCTAAAATCCTTACAGAATGAGAACATCAGAGATGAAATATTTTTGGATGCAACTAGACGAATTTTTGAAGAAGGGGTATATATACCAAAGTGTCTCACCTTGGGGTGCCCTAGTGATCTTTGTAAAGAAAAATGATTGAACATTGAGGTTCTGCATTGACCGGAGACAACTTAATAAGGTTACTATAAAGAACATGTACCCTCTATTACAGATTGGTGATATTTTAGATCAACTGAAAGGAGAAAGGATATTTTCCAAGATTGACCTGAGGTCAGGTTACCATGAAGTGAGAATCAAAGAAGAATACACCAACAAGATAGAATTTCAGACAAGGTATGGCCATTATGAGTTTGTGGTGATTTCGTTTGGCCTGAAAAATGCACCAAGTAATTTTATGTGTATAATGAGTAGAGTTTTTAAAGATTACCTGGAAAAATCCATCATTATCTTCTTGAATGATGTTTTTATCTACTAAAAGATAAAGGAGGACCATGAGAAACATTTTAGGATGGTGCTATAGGTGTTGAGAGAGCACCGATTATATGCCAAGCTAAGAAAGTCCACTTTCTATCAAAGGAAAATCCATTATTTGGGACATATCGTCTCAAAGGAAGGCATAGCGATGTAAATTGAGAAGATTGAAGAAATCAAAAGTTGGCCAACACCAAAGAATGTTTCATAAGTGAGGTCACATTGGCTGCAAAACTAGTATTTTTTTTTTCATTTTCATTTGAAATACAAAATCACTTATTATACTCACTGCTAGTATTTCTATATGTTTCAGATTGACATATTTTTTTTTGTACAAAGGTGTGATTGTTTAGTGCTAACTAGTCTTATTTGTTTTGGTCATTTTCGTGTGAATATGTTTATGTCACTTATTGATCATTTTCCCTCTTCAATTTCATGACTGCAAAGCATGAAATTGAATCTTGTTTTCGTGCAAATTGTTGATCAAACTCTTGTGACAGTATCCCTATGCATGGATTAACAATTACTGTTTATTTGCCTTAACTAATATAAGGTCTGCGTAGAAGGTCCTTGAACTAGATTTTTAATGAAATATTTATGAATTAAGTTCAACAACCTAACTATGATTCATTTCCTAAAAACTCACTCGATTTGAAATGTGTAAGTTTAATTTAAATAAATTTTAAGCTAAGTTGGACGGTCGAGCCTAAACTACAACCTTGTTTAAAACTCTTGATTAATTAATGAAACGTGGTTCTATCAAAGTTCCCTCCCCTCTCCAAGTGTTCTAAAAATAACCTTCAACTCTTACCATTGTCATATCATGACTTAATTTTCAATGATGATTACCTCTTGACGTTTCGGCTATCAAATGAATCATTACTCTGCGTAGTGTTAATGTCCTCGAAATCGAGTTAGTAGTTTGTGGAAAGTCATGAGGGTTTCATGGGTTTGTTAGTTTCAAACACCTCTATCCTATGGTCTACATGAGGTAATCATAACATGAAGTGGGAGATAATGGTAGAAAGCTCTCAAACCCTCAAGTGTTTTTTTGTCATCATCTATGTTTGTTCGACCTCTTTCACTATTTATGGGCTTGGTCTATTGCGATTACAGTTTTTTTCCCTTGATGAAAATTGTTTATTTGTCTTCTAGTTTATCCATGTTCATTTCATGGATCTCATAGTGAGGATAGGGCCGAATGGCCTACAAAAATTGTTGTCTCGTGACGATGTGGTGGATAGGCTTTCCCAGGTCGTTTTGTTAGATTTTATCCAATCATTTAATGGTTTTAATTTAGAAGTGGCTAGAGATTTTTCTAGGACTTTTGATGTCACCAAAGACAAAATTGGGGATGTTCAGATATAGGTTACAGAGGAATTCATTGCTAAGGCAATAGGTCTTCCTCAGAAAGGTGATAGGTGGTTTAAAAACATGAAGGTAACCAGAATTCCATGATGGTCTCTGTTGGAATCCATTAAGTCACAATACCACATAAATGGTATGACATTAGAGCTATTTAAAACCAGTTGGCATAGTATTTGTTTCATAATTAAGAAATTCATTACTTGAGAAGGGAGTTTCGGCCTAGTGTTCTATTTTCACATATGATTGTTAATGGTGTTTCAGGGGTTTAGTTGAAACTTACCCTTCTACTTACTTATAATCCTACAAAAAATGTCGAAATTTTATCAATGACCAAGCCCAAACCCGGAGACCATCTTGTTTCACCATGGCCTAATTTGCGTCTTGGTGGAATTTTATCTAGTTAACATGGGGGACAATTGGCAAGGTTTTCTGGCAAGAAATGAACTCTTACCCATGCAAATTGACCCCATCATCGATTTAATGCAAGGTGTTGAAGATCCTTTATCTCCCAAGGCTTTTCCTAATTCGCCTCATGATTTTCGAATTGAGATCCAGATTCAAAGTGACCCTATCGTTTCACCTGATGCCCAAATAGAGGTTGTTCCTATGGCTATATTGTCTCCCAAAAGACATGGGTTTGTGCCTAATAAACCCTTAGAAGCTATCCTTATTTATCTAAGGAATCAGTCATTAAGTGTTACTGATCAGTCATGGTCTACCAAGTCAGGAGTCAATGAGAAGTTTAAAGAACAGGGTAAACAAGCTAGGAATTTACAGGAGGTCTGTGAGGTCAAGTTTAAAAACAAAATAAATGGACGCATCCTATCAAGAATGATAAGGAACAATCATAAGAAAAGGAATGATTCCATTCAAACGATTATGATATATTATCAACATTCTGTTCAAAGTACAATCCTAGACTCTACAGAGGATAGTTATCCCCAGTATGACTTTGTTTCTAGTTTTCCCCCATTCCTCCAAGATGTGAGGGATTTTCTATAATTCGAGCTGGTATAAAGGCTAAGTTGGTGCAAGAAAATCCCTCAGACATAGATAACCAACAACAGCTCCTAAATTTAGAACCTGTGTGTTGTCATGAATTTTTAACATGGGCCCAAAGATATTACATAGAAGTTCCATATTTGCAAATGCACCTTAATCAAGTTACAAGGAAGAATAAATAACTTGAAAGAGACAATCAGGAGTTGAGGTCTAAAATACAACAAAGTGTTCCTCGGACAAGAAATCCAAGAAACCTGGAGATATTATTATTAATAAGTCATCAAATGTCAATGCTATTATGAGATCAGAGATGCATGGATCCTCATTTTCCAATGTTTAATTTGGGTAAATAAATCTATGTTTTTATTTCTATTTGAGGTGTTTGTTAAGCATTAGTTGTTGCATTATTTTTAGACTAGATACAAAATCAAAGATTTTGTAGCTTGTCTTAATTTAGTTAATGTGATTTTAATTGGATTATAATTTTATTTTCAGGTCTCAAAAGGAATGGGAATATGTCTTGTGCACTGCTTGGTTAATGAATGCCATGAAGTACTTCTGTTTTAAAAGTAGGATCTATTTTAAACAATTCAGAATGTATTTTTGAATGATTGTTATAACAAACTTTTAAAAGTTTTTGTAAACATTACTGTTATAAACTCAAGTTAGGATTTGGCTTTAAAAATACTCTATTTTTGAAGATTTACCTCTATCTTGTGGATATCAGAAGTAGATTTACCTCTATCTTGTGGATTTACTCAGTTAGATTTGATGCCAAGGGGGTGAAAATTTTTGGGATATGGACTCATGAATATTTTATTGAAGGATATAGAATTGTGCTTTAACCAAGGATTTTGTCCTAGAAGTTAAATTGTTCAATTCGTATTATAATATCTTGATGTTATGATTTATTTTCTTCAAAGTAATTGATTATGGTTTGATTAAAATTAGCTTTAGTCTGCTTTATCAATGCATGGTGAATTATTATCATTTATACATTAATTCTTTCAATCTCTTAATAGTCCATGATTCCAAATTTTATAGTTTCAGGTGATTTAATTATCTTGATGCGAATCTTGAACTGTATTGAATTTGTTCATATACTTTGAGTTTTCACAGATCTATTTGTTCAATACAAATTTATTTCTTATTGTAAATGGTCACTTATATCCTCACCTGAGATTAACAACACAAGAGTAGTCATTTATGTATTATGAATGAGATCTGAATTGTCAAAGTGATGTGGATTTATCTTGGCATTTCATATTCTTAGAATTGTACAACTTTCGGCTATAGATTTCTCTTAACAGGAAGATTGCAGGAGCAGTTTGGTACGGGAAGACACAACCACATTTTTCTCTTTTAACAGTGGCCAATTTTAGGTTAGTAATTTTTCTTTTTTTATTTATTTGATTTTTGAACATAAATTCACCTTCAAACTTAAATACTTTTCTTATCTAAGTCAGAACATTATCATCTACATTCCCTCTTTTCTTTTCTTTTCTTTTCAAAGGTAAAAGTAGATCAGTAATTAATCTTAGATCTATTTACATTTTGCTTGAGATTGGGTTCTCTTTTATAAACTTAGTTTCCATGTTTTTTTGCAAATATTTCAATCTGTATATTTGTATATATAGAACATAAATGTACATAGTAGATAATTGGTTAGTTATTTTATTTTTATAATTTACATTATATCCCTTTATCAGCCATCAGATCTGTAAAACCCATTAGGGTGAGTCATCACAAACGACTTAGGTTACTTAGACAACCTCGGACCGGGATTTCCCTCACAGTTAACGGTGTGCTCACATATTCCCATCAACAAATGGCACTAGAAGGAGGGCCTGAAATATATTAATGGAACGAGGAGGTCGAAATACACCTTATAATAATTTATCTCCAATTATAAATAGTAGTCACTCATACTCCACTATTGTACCCAATACAACCACTACATTTGAAGCCCAGCCTGTTATTCCACTCGAACCACATTCTCAATCTATTCCAATTGAACATACGCCACCGCTTCCTCAGGGACTTGATGTATAGGAGATCATCTATAATTCTCATCGATCAATAATAAGAGCCCAAGATACCTTGACCAGACTTAGGCAGCTAGGTGACCAATTACATCAACCTCTTAACTTGCTTGGTCATCAAGAAAATATTCATGTTACTGGTACACCAAATTACACGTTGCATGACATTTTCCCATATGAAACACTTGTTCTAGGTGTTGGGGGATATGGACTTCCTCCTTCACCACCTGACCCTTATCCACCTCCTTCAGAAGGAGAATCTTCTGACGAAGACAGTTCATCTTCTGAACAATCTCAAAATTCAAATAATTCACAGACTTCAGCCCAAATGACTAATCAAAATAATACCGCCAGGCCTTGGCTTGACCAAGATGTTGTGGCCATACCAGAAACCCAACATCCTTTACCTAAGCATACTGAAAAACGGTTACCTAAGTTTGATCCCGATTCTAAATAGTCAGCTGAGGATCATATAAAAAAATTCATGTTGGTTGTTAGGCTTAGAAATGTAGAAACTAAAGATGTTGTATGCAGGCTTTTTCCCTATACCTTTGAAGGAAATGCCTCCACATGGTATTTATCATAGCAGCCTCAAACTATTGTTTCCTAGGATAGATTTGAAACCTTTTTCTTAGAAAAATTCAGAGACAAAAAATATCCCGAAGTCTTAGTCATGGAGTTATCTAGTATGAAGATGAATCCCAAAGAAAAGGTTAAAGATTTTAATTGGATATTTATTACACTCAAAAATAAGATTCCTGTGGATTATATGCATGTAGAAAATCTGATTGTTGCATATTATGATAAAGATTTACATCATACTACAACCATGTGGGTTAAAAGGTATAAAAAGAATACTTTGTTAGAATATTTTGAAGTAGCATTCCTCATTGAAAAGGACATGCTTAGCTTAAAGGATAACACAAATCCTAAAACTGAATCAACTTCTTCTTCCAAGAAGAAGATAAAAATTCTTACCAAACCACTTTCAAATAAGAAATGTCAGGAACCCATAGATATGGAAAGTTTGAAAAAATCATTTCAAAATTTATCCAACCAAGTTGTAGATATGGAAAGAGATACAGAGGAAGGATATTCTAGTAAATGAATTTATCAAAAACCTTTTATAAGACCACCTCCAAATCCTCCCAATAGGTCAACCCCACTGGTTGAAGGTTTGAGTTTAGAAGGATTACACCACGCTATATAGGCCTTATTAACTAAAGCTGATAATACTTATGATGTCCTAGATGAACAACAAAATGGTGTCGAAAATGAGGATGAGGGAACACCTAATGAAGAAGATTCACCCCCTCTAGATTTCAGACATTTTTCAGATAATATTTTTCAAGCCAACTTTGAAACCGTACATAGTAATCAACATCCTTATAATGCTCGTAGTAAAAATCAGCCTAAATATCAAAAAGAAATTTCACCTGATGCAAACAAAAATACAATATCAAAACAAACAAAACAGGCTGAAAACTCAAATAATTTTTCTTTCTCTGGTCTAGAATATGGCCCTATTGAGGATTTTAAGAGGTTAAAATAAAATATTTCAATATACAAGATTCTTAAGTTCCCCTACATCCAACAGAAAATGTTACAAAGAATAAATAAAAAAAATTACGATAAAAAGAAATATTCTCTAGACAAAAGCACATCTGAAAATAGTAGTAATTAAAGGAAGGATGTTTTAGACAAAGGTGTAACTGAAAGAAACAATAAAAAGAAATATGTTTCGGATAAACTCATAGAAAACCTAGATAAAATTCCCTTGGACGCAACAAATAAAAATAAAAAACCTCCAATTCCTTCTCCCACACCATGAAAGAGGTCTAATGTGCCATTGTTTCTATTAACATTCAAAATATTTAATAGAAATGTGCATAAGTGTATGGTGGACTCTGGGGCTTCATCGAATGCGATGACTTTGTCAGTTTGTCAAAAAATCAATGTTGAAGTTAAACTATCAGATATGAAAATCATTCAGCTGGATATAACTAATGTTATGGTGGTTGGAGAGATTAAAGATGTTTTGATCGGGTTATCATCCAATCCGAAAGTACGTCAGGTGATTGACATAGTAATAGCAGATATTTCAGAAGTGTATGGCATGTTCCTAAGAAGGGATTGGTATGAACAACTTCATGGTTATTTTTCCACAGGTCTGTCTCACCTATGGTTACCACTCAGTGGTTAGCCAAACAAACTTAGGGTCAACAGGGAACACTATATGAAATATACAGTTACATATATGAATTATCCAAACAAACCTTTTGTTCCAAGTGTGAATGCATTAGAAAATAAAGGTATGAATACCTTCTTTGGGAAATTTTTTGATGAAATATATACTATTGCATACCCTAATCAACAATCTAAAATATCAGTCTACAGCCAAGGAATGGCCTCTAATCATGTTGTGAATATTGTAGATAGTTGAGAGAATGATGAAATTTTTTCTTTGTACTTTGATGGGTCTAAATCACGTGAAGGAGTCGGTGCCAATTGTTTATTGATAGATCTTGAAGGTAATAAGACATCCATTGCTTGTATATTTGAATTCGATTGCATAAATAATACAACATAATATGAATCCCTCTTGTAGGGACTCAAGAAATCCATTGACCTTGACATCCATTGCCTAGTTGTATTCGACGATTCTGAAATTGTGGTCAAGCAGGTAAAAAATTCTATTCACTGTGTATCTTTTCATCTCAAAAATTACCAGACCGGGGTATGGAACTTGATTAATAGATTCATCTCCTTCAATATAAGTTCTATTCCTAGATCTAGTAATTCTAAAGAATATTTGTTGGCAAATGTAACATCAAAATTATTTCCTACTGAAGGTTTTTCTCCTAATTCATTTTCTATTGAATTGATATTTAGGTCGTCAATTCTGAATAATGTCACTAATTGACAGGTGTTTAATGACGATCAACATATGATAATTTTTTTGCATATGGAAGACACTTTCCAAGGTGTTTTAATCGATGAAAACATTCATGACAAAAATCTCTGTTATTTTATGGTAATATATGATCCACGATCGACTGAAAGTTCATCTGACATGGTAAAATCTATCCCAAAATCTGTCATCAGATTATAAATTTTTTATGATTTACATGACAAATTTAAGGGAGTAGATAATTGTAAAATGAATAGTTCCTTGCTACAATATGAAACTATAAAATTAGGAACAAATGATCATCCCCAAAACATTAATTTGGGAAAAGGGTGTACACAACAAGAGAAGTTGCATTTATAAAATTGTTTAAAGAATTTAAATATGTGTTCACTTGGACTCATGACGATCTAAAAACATTTGACCCAAACATAATACAACATGTGATTCCCATGAAGCCTAAATCCCAACTGTTACAACAAAAGCTAATAAAGATGCACCCAAAGCTAGAGCATGTTAGAACTCTGTAAATCTGTCCGACTGATAAACAGACGACGAAGGTAACTTTTTCAACCAACTTTGAGACCAAAACTATCCATTCGGATCTGGAGAGGGCTCTCTTGAGAGACACTCTCTAGGTGTAGGATATGACTTTAAATCTGTGGCTATATTTAATACTCTTAGATAATAATTTTTGGTTATATTGGCACAATAAAATAAGACCTTGGGCTATTGAGTCGATTCTAGAAAAAAACAGAAACAAATGACTTGGTGACTGAACTTGAGTGGATAAGGCTAAGCGAGAAACAATCTTTAGTGAAAAATCATAATGTGTGGCGAGGAGAAAACAAAGGAAGTAACTCAGAGTGTCGTTGTGGATTAATTCAAATTTAACTTTTAGAAGATTTTTTTTTTCTAAATGGCATGAACAAGGGGCATTGTGTAGTGAATCCACAGGTTGGAAAATTCATTCTGAATTAGACAGAAAATATATGAATAAAGATAACAAGAAGAACGTACACAAATAAAGGAAAAAAATACATCCAATTGCTACAATTATAATCTTTTGCTCAAATTTACAGGACCTTTGCATTAAGTTTCAGTCGAACTCAAATTACACACAATAGTTATTGTCTATACTAATTTTTTCCAACAAACCTGGCATACATTGAAAAGATCAAATATATAAGAGAGGGATCCGCTTGGGCTACCCTTCTCTTCTGACTAAATCTCTAAAAACTAGGAAACTGACTATTCTGCGTTAAAGGACTCTTCACATGATGTTTTCCAAAAATACACAACAGATACATATGGCTACATCATGACTACTTGTGTTCCACCGTGGGGATTTGGTTATCAACCAGACCTTGTCATGAGAGATTGAGGTGTCAATACTACTTTCCTTCAATTAGGTATATGAGGGACGGGTGTCTTCCAGATTCTTACTGTTTACTGTAACGGCTCTGATCTCCATTGCATGCTCATTGCTGGAAAAATGAGCACGAAAAGTGGCTGCTAACTGTCACGATCCTTTATCAAAATGGAAAAACATTTTAGGGAAATGCCCCCTTCAAAATAGTCAATATTTTCTCTCTGTTGGAGGATATGAAAATAGTCTAGTTAATCTTGTTTCTTCTGCGCATTGGTGATAACCGCACGAGATTCCTCCTCATTCGCTTCACGTTCTCTGAAATACTCTGCATGCTTTCCTTTTGATGGTAGTTGTGCTTCATGCAACTGTACGATCATATCCTGTGCCTCGCTAAGTTGTCTTTTGAGCCATGTTGTGGTCCCTTTGTGACTTTGTGTTGTTGACGCTTCAATGCTCTTTATCGCTAGCTACTGTCTCAACTCTCGGTTTTTCTGGTACAGTTAGGCGATAGCTAGCTTTTCCTGCTTCAATTGTTGAGATGTCTCTTGATCATTTGTGATAGCAGCATCCATCCTCCTCATTCTACTCCTAATCTCTCAGCTTGTGACCTCCAAAGGCTCCAACCAGACAACGGGCATAAGCAATTTTTCAGTGAATGATCCTACACGCTACTTGTATGGGATTTGGGTTTCCCTAGTTTCTTTATTCTTCCTTGGCCTCCCCCTTCTCCGAGGAATCTGTTTTTTGGGAGATAGAGATTCTACTGTCCTTCCTTCTTGTGCAGTTCCTTCCACTCCAATTTCTCCGCCATGTGGTGTCGTCGTTCCTGTGGGTAAAGGAAAAATCCATTTTTTTATCTTTGGGGATGCCTGTTATGATTGAGAATGAATCCCAATAATTTTGGGGCTCGGGTCTGGAGATCCTACCGCTACGTGTGCCCTTCTTCATGTTCTAAGAGGTCTCCATGGTGCGACTAGTATCTGTCTTGCACATAGTATATCGTGTGGATGCCCAAGATGGATAATTCTATCGACCTGGGCCTACGAGAAAACTTATAGATGGAGCCTGGATCTGATTCCACAAAAAAAATGGGTGAAGAACCTCTAGGATTTATAACAGATCAGGCGGAAGGAAGAAACGTTCCAAATAATACTAAATTCATGGCGACTTGATGTTTCGAATCAAACCGCATATTTTCCAAAACACATCCCTATGTCTAAGGTACAAGCGATAAGGGCTACAGGGCATGCATGATACGAACGTCACAATTTTTCATTCCTTCGGCCTTCATGATAATAGATAATCATTATAGAACTTACAGAAGTGACTTCCATTAACTGCCTGACTTGACCTAGGGCACGTAGAGACTAACCTTTTGACAGAACCCAACTTTCTGGGAACAATGTACCCGTACCATTTATGCATGTTTTGACTCTGACATTCGTTCCCATTTCCAAAGGCCAACTGACCACTTTTTGACTTTGACCCTTTCATTGATACGTACCTGACTTCACATGTTTTGACACATGGTTCCTAACTCAACTGAAAACCAACTCTAATTGAAAGAAAAATGGTGGCGCTAACAAGTAGCTCCAATGGGGATGTTATCCCCCCTGCAAGGTAGAAAAGAACAGTACACCAGGTGCCTGACCGTTGGGCCTTATTTTGACTCTTTGACACTGCATTATGAAAAACAGGACGCAACCTAAACCTATCGATGTAGCTTTTAAGGAGACTCGGCACAAAACTTAGGGCCTTCACTTTGGGCATCAATTTTTTGTTGACCTACTGGCTTGACACCAAATAAAATGACTATTTACAATGACAATGAATTAAATGGAAATTAATTCATCAGATAATGTTTTAGGAACCTGTCGTTTATAGGCCCCCAAGCAACACACTCCCCATTTAGTTCTTCCAGGAAATAAGCATTATTTCTGTGATGTGCACCGATTTTGAATGGACCTGTCCACAGGTTATCGAACTTTCTATGCTTTCCTTTGTCCTCATTTCTCATGTCCCATATCAACACTAGATCACCCAACCAGAAATCCTCTGGCTTGGAATGCTTGTCAAAGGCTTTCTTCATCTTTTCCTGGTCGATTTGTGATTGATTGTACACTTGTTCCCTCATCTATTGTGTGTGAACCAACTAATTTATTCTTCTTTGCGCATCATTTGGCTCGACCTCATATTCTTGCAACAGTTTTCGGACAGGAAACCCCAGTGTGGTAGGGAAAATTGCGTTTGCGCTGTATACAATCTAGAAAGGTGACGTTGATATTGAATTCTTGGTGGTAACCCGATCTGCCCATAGTGCATAGATAATCATTTTTTGCCAGGCTTTCTTATTGTCTTGCAGGAGCCTTTTGATGATCCGGGTTAGGCTTCTATTCAAGGATTCTGCTAACTTGTTTCCTTGTGGGTATTACGTTGTAGAATGTCCCAGGGTTATATTGTAATCCTGAAAAACAAATTTCATCCTCTTAGACTTGAATGCGGTTGCATTGTCTGTTATGATCTTGATGGGGCATCCAAACCTCGACAAGATGTTTGTATCTAGGAATTGGATGATAACTGCGTCGGTAGCTTGCTTCATGGGGATTGCTTCTATCCATTTCTTGAGGTAGTTAGTTCCCATGAGTATCCATTTTTGTTGCACTGAGGATGGTGGATTTATCTCCCCTATGAAATCCAAAACCCACTGCATGAATGATGCTTCGACTAAGATAAACTTTAGTGGTAGGGACTGCAACTTTCTTCTCCCGTCGAAAATATGACATTTATGGAAGCTGGAGACTTCTTTTTACATGTTCGTGAAGATTGTAGGCCAATATTAATCCTCCCTTAGGATTTTTTGCGAGGTGGATTTTCATTAATGGTGTCCCCCGCAGTCGCTCTTGTGAAATTATTTTGTGGCTCACTTTGCATCATTCTCCATCAAACATCTTAGCAACATTCCCCCAGTATCTTTCCAGTAGAGTGAGTTGTCCAGTATGTATAACCTAACCACTTTAAGCTTGAGAAATATAGCCTTAGTCTTACTTACGCCCAGAAGGTCCTAGATATTCTCCAACACATAGATGATATCTGCATACCACGGTGAATCGATGAACTCCAGGGACACCTGCATAGTCATTTATTCTTGAGGAAACTCTGATAGATAAGTGATGAAATTTATTCCCAGGGCATCGTAGTCTGACTGCATCAGAATCTTTGCAAGGCCCTAACCCTTAATTAGTTTCATAGGATTGATGTCTAGGTCATATTCCATCATGGCCGCTATCCACTTACCTCTCCTTCCTTCTGGGTCGGGCTGAGTCAGGATATATTTTACTGAGTTGTTGGGCACGTAAGAAATGATGTGGGAATGAAATATGTACATCCTAAACTCCTTCAAGGATTTAACTAAAGCATATGCTTGTTTTTCCATAATGTCATACCTTAGTGGAGCATCTCGCAACGTCCTGCTGAAATAAGCTATAGGCTTTTCAAAGTTTTGTTCGTCTTTCTGTAACAACACGTCGACGATCGTATGCTCTGGGGAGAATGAAAATAGGATGCAATCCTTCATGAAATATGGAATGGATAGCACATTATCTCTAGTCAATTATACCTTTATGTCTTCAAATGACTTCTGAGCATGCAGGTCATATGCTTTATAATCTCTGTCAGATTCAGGATGAATCTCCTCAAAACGTTTACTTTTCTTAGGAAGGATTTCACTTATTTTTTACTACGCAGAGTGTTGATCTTCAGGATTCCATCAACCCTGCTAGGGTCTATCTTAATTCCTTTCCTCGATAAAATGTGTCACAACAACTTCCCTTCTTCCACCCTGAAATGTGATTTCTTTAGATTTAGCGATATGTCAAATTTCTTGCACTTCTGGAAAAAACAAATTTAGATGCTCGAGGTGTTGTTCGTTAGAGGCAGAGTATACCATGATCTCATCCAGATATATCACAATGAAATTGTCCTTTTTGTCGGTAAATGCGATGTCCATTTCCCTCTGGAAAGTGGCTCCAACGTTCATCAGGCCGAAAGGCATCTTGGCATACATGAATGTCCCCTAAGGAGTCGTGGAAGACATTTTTTCTCTGTCGTCTGGGTGGACCATGATCTGATTATACCCCAAAAATCCATCCAACATGGAAATATTATGGGACCCCACCACCTTTTACAGGATATAGTCCATTTTTGAGAGAGGGTAGTGGTCCTTTAGGGACAGTTTGTTCAAGTTTCAGAATTCCACACATAGTCTTATTTCGTCTCTCTTCTTTCTTACAGGTACCAAGTTAGCTACCCATTTCAAGAATCTTAAAGAAAAAATAATCTTAGCTTCAGACAGTTTCTTTACCTCTTTTTTGATCCATGGTAATAGGGGGTTTATCTGTCTCAACTTTTGTTTGAAAGGTTTCTGATATTCCTTGAGAGGAATAACATGTCGGATCACCTTAGTGTCATGCACCTTCAAATCATCATAGCTCCATCTGAAAACATCGGGGAACTCCTTCATGATCTTGATGTAGTATTTCTTGATCTTTGGGCTGAGCGTTTTCGATAATTTGATCATTTTGAGGTTCTCCTCAGTCTCGATGTTGCAGTCTTCCATGTTCTCTTCATTTGCAGTGATATTGAGATTCTTCGCTGCGTCATTTTAATCAAACAACTTTTCCAGCAGCACTAACCCCTTCAGAATGATGTTACTCTTCAGTTGTACTATGTCCCTTCCCGCAATCTAGTTCTAGAAAGGGTCATAATTACTACACATATTCATGCTCCCATCTTCTTCGTAGCAACATTCATCATCAATGTTTATGTTAGTGAACTCGTCACTCATCTAAAGAAATCTTTCTACCTTCTTGTCATCCTCAAACACCTGCTAGTATTCGATATTATCAGGCACTATCAGCCTGTCTTTGACCTCAATCTTGTATTTTTTGTTTGGGAAGATGGGGATTTTAAAAACCCAGGCTGAGGTGGCCAACACATCAGCAATCTGACTTTTTTCCCTTGGGATAGTAGATATTTCATACTCTGAAAATTCCTCGAGGAGGTCCAGCGCTAAGTTCCTGTACGCTCTCATCCTGGGGTGCTTTGTCTGATATATGCCTTTAACCTAGTTTATGACCAGTTCAAAGTCTCCATGCACTGCTATCTTCTTTGCGCCTAATTCTTTCAACACCTTGAGGCCCAGAATCAACGCCTCATACTCGACCATGTTTTTTGTGCATTTGAACGTAAGCTTGTATGAGGACAACTTTGTGCCTACCTTGGGGGGCATTATATATATGCCATCCCCAACCCATTCTTTTCTAACCACATCGTCGAAACTCATGTTCCATATCTCATTTTCTTCCCATTCATTTGGTTCTTCGCACTCTGTCACCTGTTGTGCGATTTCCTCATTGGTTGTCAGGCTGGCTGTCAGATCTTCCTCTTCAAAGTTCAGTTCATTGTAGAATATGGAGGAACCAACCTCAGTGTCGATAGAGTATATAGGATGGTTATTTGGCTACTTCTTACTGCTCACCATATATTTCAGTAGAAGTTCTATGTGAAATTGTCTGTCCTGACCAAAGATGGGAATGGTGGCATATGACATGTCCATTTGCAGGGTCCCCTTTAACTTCACAACCATGAACTGGATAGAAACATACCAAAATTTGGAGTTATGTCTACCATGACCACGTCCATAAACATGTTCGTCGAAGGAATTTGGGCTAATGACACAACTAAGTCCTTAATGAGACCCAAGCACTTGACTTTCCTCGAATTGAAAGAGAAAAGGTCCTTGTACGGTCTGGTGATATCCAAACCCAATTCATCCATGATCACCTTTGGCATGAGGTTGTGCAATGCATTGGAATCTAGCATGGCATTATGTAGGGTCATGTCATGAATCTTTAGACTAACGTAGAATGAAGGCACATCCTTAGTATCACTTGTCTCCTCAATGCGCAGACCAAAACGAATAGCAGGGTGATTGTCTTGGATATTCAAAGTATCGGGGGTCCCTCCCATTTTCAACACTTTAATGATATGCTCCCGATACTTTCCCTTTCTGATGAGTTCGTTGAATGGGACAAAGATTTTAATTTTATCCATTTCATGCTCAAAGTTAAAAGGGGGACAAACTTTCTCTACCTCTTTTCCACCCGCTTATTGGCTTTCTTCCAAATTTTTCTTCAGGGCCTCCTCCTTCGACTTTGTCTTCTCCATCGCATCCTTGGTCACACTATTTGGCCTTGGTCAACTTGTGGAAGGGGTGTACATTAGATGTTTCCTTATGGGATTTGTCTGCTGAGGATTGGTAGATGATTCCTTGCTCCTGAGGTTATATTTCCTCTTAAACTTCATGATGGCATTCTGATAACCCTTTATGAACTCTTTCATTTCCCAGGATAACGCATCATTAGTTTCTCCATTCCATGCATCATTTGTCTCCATTATAAAATTGTCATTTCTACTCACGTATTGATCATGTTCTATCTTTGTCAAAAACACGTGCGGGTTCTTGTCATTTCAACAATGCATTTGGTCTTCGAACAGTTGATCGAAGTGTTTGTTCATGTAGTTGTTTTGGAATGGAGGCCTCATCTACTGGTCTCCTTGATCTATCTGATCCCATTGTTCCCTTTGTATGATCTGAGGAACTTGACCCCTCCTGAGTTTTTGATTTCTGTGTTGGGGGTCATTCTGTTCTCGGGCAACAAGTTTGTTTCCCATGGACATTCTCTCCATCAGCTTCTCCATCATTTTCATCATCAATTCGAACTTGTCATCCAAGGACTGAGATGTTGATGGTTGTACGTCTCCTTGGGGTTTCTTATCACCTCTGTTGAATCTCTGTTTGATCTTCCACAACGCCATCATGCTTACTTCGTCTTCGATAGCGTTACTCATTATAGTGTCTAGATTTGTTGGTCTTCTTTCTCGCAATAGAAGGGGAAAATCCTTGTCGAAGAATTCGATGTACTGCAACTACGCAAACCCCGGGGGTGGCTTGACTTATGTAGGAATTGAGTTATAAACCTTCAAAAAAAGGGCTGAGAATTCATGCACTGTCTCATCCGGTGCTTTCTTCATATTATTGTACTATGCTAGCAACTACAAGGGGTTCTTCTTGTCTCCCAACCTGGTAAGGAAGGTCATTTCGAATGCAGTGAAGTATTGTATAATTGTTGGTCGTAGGGTTTTGAACCACTTCCTCACCTCCCCCGCAAAACTCTGCATGAACAATATCATTTTTGCGTCTGCATAGTCTACCTCTTCTAGGTCGACAAAATCATTGAACCAATCTAGATTCTTCTAGGTTCATTCAGCATCGTAGATCTTAATCCTATGACTTTACTTTTGGGGTAAGTCATGCAGTTGGGTTGGCATAATGAGTGGGGTGAATCTGGCGGTCATGGCTCTAGGAGGGTTTGGGATTTGAGGGATATTGTTAGACACTAGGGCTTGGAATCTCTTCTGGTCGAAAACTATCTTGTTCAAGCTGGTTTTCGACTTAGACCTAAACAGGTTTTGTTCAAATAATTCGTCAAACTCAAGTTTGTCAATGCTTTGCACGTCGTCTTTAGGTAAGGACAGGATTTTGTCTAGGTAATAGAACGGGTCCGGTGCTTTCTTTGTAGTCCTATGCATAATATTCTTGGTGTCATACACAGGCTCTCTAGGGTTTGGGTCAGGATTTTCTCTAGTATAAATCCTCTTCAGAGCCAGAGTTCCTAAACTGCACTACTTGAAGCTACTGGTATTTTTTGAATGGATTCACGAGGATAAAGGTTTCAGTCGGTAAAGATGTTTGTCCCTCTGTTATCGTCAGGGGTCAAACTACAACGTTAGTCGTTCTCCTAGGGAAAATCTATTCAATTTCGTCCACGACAACAGTACCAGAATGTTATCACTTCGTAAATTTGTTCGTTTGATAAACATATGATGAAGATAAATTTTTCAACTAACTTTGAGACCCGAAACTAGCCTTTCGAATTTGTAGAGAGCTCTCAAGAGAGACATTGTCTTAGTGCGGGTTATAGATTTAAAGTTGTGGCTAGATTTAACATTGTCATATAATAAGGTCTGGTTATATTGGCACACTAAAATAAGACCTTGGGCTATGGATTCGATTTGAGAAAACAACAGAAACAAATGATTCCATGACTGAACTTGAGAGGATAAGGCTAAGAGAGAAATAGTATTCAGTGAAAAATCGTAATGTGTAGCTAGGAGAAAACACATGAAGTAACTCGGAGCACCGCTGTGAATAAATTCAGAGTTAACTTTTAGAAGAAAAATGTTTTGTCTAAATGGTGCAAACAAGGGGTGTTGCACAGTGAATCCACAGGTTCGAAAATTCATTCCGAATTAGATATAAAAATATATGAATAAAGATAACAGGAAGCATGTACACAAAGAAAGGAAAACAATACATCCAACTACTACAATTAGAATCTTTTCATCAAATTTATGGGACCTTTGCATTAATTTTTAGTTGAACTCAAATTACACAAAATAGTTACTGTCTATACTAATTTTTTCCAACCAACCTGGCTTACATCGAAAATATCAAATATATAAGAGAGGGCGTTGCTTAGGCTACCCTGTTATTCTGACAAAATCTCTAAAAACTAGGAAACCAATTGTTCTGCGTTAAAGGACTCTTTGCATGATGTTTTCCAAAAATAGACAATAGATACATCTGGCTACATCATGAATTCTTGTGTTCCACCATGGGGATTTAGTTATAGACTAGGCCTCATCATAAGAGAGTGAGATCTTGATACTTTCCTTTGATCAGGTATCTGAGGGACGGGTGTCTTCCAGAGTTCTATTGTTTACTGTAAGGGATCTGATCTCCGTCGTGTGCTCATTGCTGGAAAAATGTGTGCGACAAGCGGTTGTTGACTGTCACGACCATTTATCAAAATGGAAAAACGTTTTAGGGCAATGCCTCCTTCAAAAATGTCAAGATTTTCTCTCTGTTGGAGGATACAAAAACAAAATTAATTAATCTTGTTTCTTCTATGCACTGGCGATAGCCATGCGAGCTTCCTCCTCGGTCGCTTCACATTCTCTGAAATACTCTTTATGATTTTCTTCTAACACTCATTGTTCTTCGCACAACTGTACGATCATATCCTGCAACGCTCTGAGTTGTCTTTTGAGACATGTTGCATTCCCTTCGTGGCTTTTTTTTGCTGATGCTTTAATGATCTTTGTCGCTAGTTGTTTTCTCAGCTCCCGGATTTCTAGGTAAAGGTCGACGATACCTAGCTTCACCTAATTCAATTGTTGAGATGTCTCTTTATCATTTGTTCTTGTGGCATCCATCCTCCTCATTCTTCTCCTACTCTCTCGGCTTGTGTCTTCCACAGGCTCCAACCAGACAATGCACATAAGCAATTTTCCAGCGAATGATCCTGCACGCAACTCGTCTAGGATTTGGGTTTCCCCAGTTTCTTTATTCCTCCTTGGCCTACCCCTTCTCTATGGAATCTGTTATTGGGAAGATAGGGCTTCTATTGTCCTTCCTTCCTGTGTAGTTCCTTCCACTCCAAGTTATGTGCGGTGTGATGTCGTCGTTCCCATGGGTAAAGGAAAAAACTATCTTTTATCTTTGGGGATGCCTGTTATGAGTGAGACTGAATCCCAATAATTTTGGGGCTCAGGTCTGGAAATCCTTCCACTATGTTTACCCTTATTCATGTTCTGAGAGGTCACCATGGTGCAACCAATATCTGTCTTACATGCAATATATTGAGTGGATGCCTAAGATGGAGAATTCGATCTACATGGGCCTACGAGAAAACTTACAGACAGAGCCTGGATCTGATTTTGCGAACAAAATGGGTGAAGAATCTCTGGGATTTATAACATATCGGGAAGAAGGAAGAAATGTGCCAAAGAATACTAAATTCATGGTGACTTGATGTTTCAAATTAAATTGCAGATTTTCCTTATCACATCCCTGCGTGTAAGGTACAGGCGATAAGGGATGCAAGGAATGCATGATACGGATGTTGTGATTTTTCATTCCTTCGGCCTTGATGATAACTAATAATCATTACATCACTTGCCAAAGTGACTTGCATTAACTACCTGACTCGACTTTGGGCACGTAGAGACTAACCTTTTGATAGGACCCAACTTTTTGGGAACAACACACCCATACCATTTACGCATATTTCGACTCTGACATCCCTTCCTATTTCCAAAGGCCAACCGTCCACTTCCTAACTTTGACCCTTTAATTACTACGCACTTGAATTCACATGTTTTGACACATGGGAACTAACTCGACTGACAACCAACTCTAATTGAAAGAAAAATGGTGGCACTAGCAACTAGCTCCAATGGGGATGTTATCCTCCCTGCGAGGTAGCAAAGAACAGTAGACCAGGTACCTGACCATTGGGCATTATTTCGACTCTTCAAAACTACAATATAAAAAATAGGATGCGAACTAAAACTATCAACGCAGTTTCTAAAAGACTCAACAAAAAACTCATGACCTTCACTTCAGGCTTCAATTTTCTGCTGACCTACTAGCTTGACACAAAAATAAAATGTCTATTTACAATGACAATGACTTAAACAGAATTTACTTCATCAGATAATGTTTGAGAAACCTGCCATTTAGAGGCCCCCAAGAAACACACTCCCCATTTAGTTCTTCCAAAAAATAAGCATTATTTCTACGATGTGCACCAATTCTAAATGGGCATGTCCACAAGTTATCAAAATTTTCATTCTTTCCTTTGTCCTCATTTCTCGCATCCAATCTCAACACTAGATCACCCAACCGGAAATCCTCTGGATTGGAATGCTTGTCAAAGGCTTTCTTCATCTTTTCCTTGGGTAGCTGTGATCGATTGTACACTTGTTCCTTCATCTGTTGTGTGTGAACCAATTGAGTTATTCTTCTCTACGTGTCATTTGGCTCCGCCTCTTGCTCTTGTAACATTTTTTTGATGGGAAACCCCAGTGTGGTAGGGAAAATCGTTTCTGCACCGTATACAATCTTGAAAGGTGACGTTGAGATGGAATTATTGGTGGTGACTTGACTTGCCCACAGTACATAGATAAGATTTTTATGCCAAGCTTTCTTATTTTCTTGCAGGAGCCTTTTGATGATCCAGGTTAGGATTTTATTCGAGGATTCTACTAACTCATTTCCTTGTGGGTAGTATGTAGTAGAATTCCCTAGGTTTATATTGTAATCCTGAAAATAAATTTCCATCCTCTTAGACTTGAATGTGGCCACATTTTCTATTATGATATTGATGGGGCATCTGAACCTCGACAAGATGTTTGTCTCTAGGAATTGGATGATACTTGCATCGGTAGCTTGCTTCGTCGGGATCACCTCTATCCATTTTGTGAAGTAGTCAGTGGTCGTGAGTATCCATTTTTGCTACATCAAGGATGGTGGATTTCTCTCCCCTATGAAATCCAAACCCCACTACAAGAATGGTGCTTCAACTAAGATCGAGTTTAGTGGCAGGGGCTGCAACTTTCTTCTCTTGTCGAAAATCTGACATTCATGGTAGCTGGAGACTTCTTTGTACATGTCCACGAAGATTGTAGGACAATAGTAATGGTGGGTTTCCAGTAATGGTGTCCCCCGTATTCACCCTTGTGAAATTATTCTGTGGCTCGCTTCACATCATTCTCTAGCAAACATCTCAGCAACATTCCCCCAAGATATTTCTAGTAGAGTGAGTTTTCCAAGATGAAAAACTTAACTGATTTAAGCTTGAGAAATATGGCCTTAGTCTTACTTATGCCTGTAGGGGCCTAGATATTCTCCAACACATAGATGATATCTACATACCATGACGAATCGAAAAACTCCTGGGACACCTACACAGTCATTTCTTCTTGAGGACTCTCTGACATATCGACAATGACATTTATTCCCATAGCGTCGCAGTCTGACGGTGCCATTAGCTTTGCAAGGCCCTGACCCTTAATTAGTTTTGTAGGCTTGATCTCCAGGTCATATTCAATAATGACCACTATCCACTTACCTCTCCTTCCTTCAGGGTCGAGATGAGTCAAGATATCCTTTACTGAGTTGTTGGGCACAGAAGCAATGACGTGGGAATGCAATATGTACGTCTTGAACTACTTCAAGGGTTTCACTAAAGAATATGATTATTTTTCCATAATGTTGTACCTTAGTGGAACATCCCATGGCGTCCTACTAAAATAAGCTATAGGATTTTTGAATTTTTGTTCATCTTTTTGTAACAGCACGCTGGCAATCGTATGCTCTGAGGCGAATGAAAACATGATGAAATCCTTTGTGAAATATGGACTGGATATCATAGGATCTCTAGTCAATTCCACCTTGATATCTTCAAACGACTTCTTGGCCTATGGGTTCCACATGATTTCATTTGCTTTTCTAAGCATGCAGGTGATATGCTTTATAATCTCTACAAAATTCGGGATGAATCTCCTCAAAAAGTTTAATTTTCCTAGGAAGGATTGCACTTCTTTTTTACTTCATGGAGTGTCAATATTTAGGAATCCTTCAACCCTGCTAGGGTCTATCTTAATTCCTTCCCTAGAGATAATGTGTCATGACAGCTTCCCTTCTTCCACCCCAAAAGGTGATTTATTTTGATTTAGCGATATGCCAAATTTCCTACACTTATGGAAAACGTTTTTCAGATGCTCGAGGTGTTGTTCATCGGAGGAAGAGTATACTGTGATTTCATCCAGATAGATCACAATGAACTTTTCATTTTCATCGGAAAATGCAATGTCCATTTCCCTTTCGAAATTGGCTCCGACGTTCATCAGACCGAAAGGCATATTGGCATACATGAATGTCCCCCAAGGAGTCATGAAAGTCATTTTTTCTCTATCATCTGGGTGGACCATGATCTGATTATACCCCAAAAAACCATCCAGCATGGACATCTTCTAGGACCCCACCACCTTTTGCAGGATATAGTCCATTTTCAGGAGAGGGTAGTGGTCCTTTAGGGACACTTTTTTCAAGTTTCAGAAGTCCACACACAGACTTATTTCTCCGCTCTTCCTTATTACAGGTACCAAGTTAGCTACCCATTTTGATAATCTTAAAGAAAAGATAATCTGTTTGAAAGGTTTCTGATCTCCCTTGAGAGGGATAACATGTTGGATCACCTTAGTATCATACACCTTCAAATTATCATAGCTCCATGTGGAAATGTCGGGGAACTCCTTCATGAGCTTGACGTAGTCTTGCTTGATCTCTAGGTTGAGCATTTTCAATAATTTGATCATTTTCGAGTTCTCCTCAGTCCCGATGTTTCAGTCTTCCACGTCATCTTCGTTTGTAGTGATCTTGGGATAATTAGACATGTCATTTTCATCAAACATCTTTTCCAGCGACACTAAACCCTTTAGAATGATGTTATTATTTAGTTGTATTATGTCCCTTCCCACGATCTGGTTCTGGAAAGGGTCGTCATTACTGCGTGCATCCGTGCTCCCATCTTCGTCAGAACAACATTCATCATCAATGTTTATGTTAGCGAACTCGTCGCTCATCTGAAGAAATGTTTCTACCTGCTTTTTGTCCTCAAAGACCTACCAATATTTGATATTATCAGGCACTGTCGGCCTTTGTTTGACTTCAATATCGTATTCTTTGTTTGGAAATATGGGGATTTTAAAAACCGAGGCCGAGGTGGCCAACACATCGACGATCTGATTTTTATCCCTTGGGATAGAAGATATGTCATACTCTAAAAATTCCTCGAGGAGGTCCAGTGCCAAGTCCCTGTACACTCTCATCCTGGGGATCCTTTTTTGATATATGACTTCAACCTGGTTTATGACTAGTTTGGAGTCTCCACGCACTGTTATCTTATTTGTGCCTAATTCGTTCAACACCTTCAGGCCCAAAATCAGTGCCTCATACTCAGCCATGTTGTTTGTTCATTTGAATGCGAGCTTGTATGAGGACAACTTTGTGCCCGCCTCAAATGGGATTATCTATATGCCGTCCTCAGTCCCTTCTTTGCTGAGCATGTTGTCGAAACTCATTTTCCATATCTCATTTTTTGCGCGGTCTTTTGGTTCTGTGCACTCTGTCGTCTGTCGCATGGTTTCCTCATCAGCTATCAGGTTGGTTATTGGCTCTTTATCTTTGAAGCTTAGGTAATTGTAGAATATGGAGGAACCAAACTCAGTGTCGACGGAGTATATAGGATGGTTATTTGGCTACATCTTACTTCTCACCATATATTTCAACAACACTTCTCTTTACAACCATCTATCCTAGCCAATGATGGGAATGGTGGTGTTGGCCCTTGACAAATTTTAAGGAAACACTTGGTCATATTTGACCATTTTTGGAACTTTGATAGCTTGTCAAAGATGGAGCGCAACGTGAAGCAGAGAGCATGGAAGCTAGACCCCTTTCTTGGGTCTTTTTTGGGTTTTTGGGGATAATGTAATGGGTATGGGATGTCAGCCCATGGGTTTACCCATGTTTAGGCCTATTTTGTAAAGTATAAATAAGTATCTAAGCAATGTAAGAGAGGTTGATAATATAAGTGCTAGTAAAGGCTTTGTGTATACTATGTGACCGACTTGCAGAGCTGAGTGCAAGTGTTGTAAGTGCTGAGTGAACGGATTGTAAGAAGGATCTGTGCTAGATCTACTCGGGGAAGGAGGATTTTGCGAGGTGCATGCAGATCTTCTTTTCTATGTAGAGTACAAGTTTGAGCTATGTGCTATAATCAGAATGACCAAAGATAATAAAGAAGAAGAAGACTTTGTGGACATAGCCCCGGGGTGGGGTTGAACCACGGTAAACCTATGTGTTGTGCTCGCTGCCTCAACCTAATGTGTTTGTATCTTTCCATGTGTTGTTCTTTGAAATGATTATGCTATGTGCTTTGCTATGATATACTTAGATAGATCTACTTTTCTTTGTGCTTCTTAGATGTATGGATGTAGATTTGACATATATGAAAGTGTTGAGTGCTAGACCTATTTTGTTGTTTCTAAGTGCTAAATTAACCTAGATCTAAGTGATCCAGGTGGATATCAGTGGCCACCCACCTTTTCTGACTGGCTCAAAATTGTTTTCTAGCAATTTTGGCAATTTACTATTTTTAGCAGGTTTTAACTTCCGGGGCCATTTTGAGGGCATAAATGAAGTTTTTTTGAGATAAAGGTTCTCAATGATAGCCAAAGGCATGATTGAGCCCCCAAAATGAATTTCCTTGATGATACCTTTCCAACAAGCTATCACACGCCTAAAATGGAGATCGTATGCAAAAGTTACGACCCCGGGAAGTTGATGTACTCACTTACCCAAACGGCGCCCACATGACTTTTGGCGCTTCATCTCCTAGGGTTAGATTTTTGGATGTCTAGGACTTTTGGCATTCCCGTTTATTGTAAAAAGGCCTTCAGAGCCTCATTGTAATCATCTTCTTGCGAATGCGAGTAGTCGTCACATCTCTTCTCAGAGATAAGCTGCCACCA
>ML795806.1:253137-269810 GCA_009831015.1 Picea engelmannii
TTACAGTCTCTATACATTTCTTTGATTAATAGAAATCATGTATTACTGTATATCTGTGTTTATTGTTGCATCTCTGATACATTTCTGTTATATTATTGAATATATGCAATATCTCTGTGCATTTCTTTATTATATCTCCGCTCTCATTTCATGCCGAAAATAATCTGGATCAGTGGTATCAAAGCAGGCTACTCTTGATCGTTTTTTTCAGGTCATGTCCCCGACGAGGTCCGAGTATAGAAAGTTGGGTCTCGAGCTTGTCTCTCTTGAAGACAATCTCTCTTTCACACCCAAGAAACCCTCAATGGCAGAAGAAAAGAAAATCGATGGAGCAGACGATCCTATCAATCTGTTGCTAGAGCAAGCTCTCATGTGACAGAGGGACGAAATGATGGAGAATTTTTCCCACATCCTTAAACGCTTACCGATAGCATCAAGTGCATCTTCATCAAGCGACCACTTTGAAGGCACCTCGCCTTTCAAGGTACAAGTTAATTTTGATATTCTGTATTTGAAGGACAAATAGATGCAGAAGCCCTAGAAAAATGGTTAACTCTGCTAGAAGGTTATTTCTCTGTTCACAATTTTTCCAACAAAGAAAAGATCACCTTTGTACTCCTTAAAGCTCTCCCTCATGTCAAACATTGGTGGGAAACTTATTCGGAGCAAAGTTCCATAGAGGAGTCTGGAATATATGGGGCCAATCCCACTTGGGATTTTTTGTGTGGATGCGGTAAAGGAACAATATTACCCTGTTGGAAACTATGAGGACCAGTACATGAGATGGACCACACTGTGGCAAGAGAGGGGCCAAGCAGTTTCGTAGTTCACCAATGCCTTCCATACCTTGCACACCAAGCTGGGTATCAAAGACTTCGAGTGACATTTGGTTCTGAAATACCATGGGGCTCTACACAGATACATCCAAACTGAAATGGATTTTCTGGACATCTCATCACTAGGTGTTGCTTATCGATATGCTGTTAAAATTGAGCAGAAATTTAAGCACCAGAACAAACAGGAATTTGGGACTGCAAATCCACAAAAACCAAAGTATGACAAAGACAACTCGAACAAACAGTCTCCCAAAAACCAGTCCAAGACACAAGAAAAGAAGGGTCATGGGAAGACAAAGAAGGACACCGGAAAATGGTGCGAGTTCCACAAAAGCCCTTGGCACAACAACGATGAATGTCGCTCAAAACAGTCATTGGTGGCCGAGATCAAAGAAAAGGAGCCAAACCTTGATTCAGAATTTGATTCTGAAAATAATGGTAAAAGACAGATCATCGACGCAGACCCCACTGCTATTGTTGCGACTGCAACAATTCAACCAGAAGAAACAACAGATCCTAAAGAGGGGGAGCACCTTTTTCATTCACAGATGTGGGTGAAGAGGACCCCGCTGCATTTTATTGTTGATATCGGAAGCCAGAAGAACCTCATCTCAGCAGAGGTCATCAAACAGTTGGGATTGTCGACAACACCACACCTGCAACCATACAACATCGGGTAGCTTCGCCAAGGACGAGATCTTCATGTCAACCAGCAATGTCGATTGTCATACGAAATCCATCCCTTCAAGGATGAGGTATTATGTGATGTTTCCCCACTGGATGTCTATGATGTTCTCTTGGGCCAACCATATATGTGGAAGCACCATGCTGTTTATGAGTCTCGACCCCGTAGTGTCATTGTTACTTTGGGGGGTCATCTCTACAGACTACCAGAGGTTGTTCCAACTATTGTTCCACCTAAAAAGTGCCGCAAGGTAGTATCTCATACTGCAAAATTCAGCTTCTTCACAATCTGTTCGAAAGGGGAACAGAAGGACATTGCAACCACTACGGTTTCGCCCCCTGCACCTTCTATCCAACAGAAGCAGGTCGACAAGGTTGCAACAAAGCACAACAATTCCTTCTGCACACCTTCCTCTCATGTAGCTCAACTTGTTGAACATCCTCAACTTCAACAGGTTCATGACAAACTTCCACAAACCAAGCAACGCGACATCTCCAACAATAGAAGCAACTCACCCAGATGCAGATCTAGCAAACGCTTTTCCCTCTCCCCCGAGAACTCAACGCAATCGATACCATTGCTTCCTAAGGAGGGAGGATTGATCAATGTGGATTTTAGTGGCCACCCACCTTTTCTGACTCGCTCAAAATTGTTTTCTGGCAATTTTGGAAATTTACTATTTTTAGTAGGTTTTAACTTCTGGGGCCATTTTGAGGGCCTAAATGAAGTTTTTTAGAGATATAGGTTCTCAATGATATCCAAAGGCATGATTGAGGCCCCAAAATGAATCTCCTCTATGATACCTTTCCAACGAGCTATCACACGCCTAAAACGGAGATCGTATGCAAAAGTTACGACCCCGGGAAGTTGATGTACTCACTTACCCAAACGGGGCCCACATGACTTTTGGCACTTCATCTCCTAGGGTTAGGTTTTTGGATGTCTAGGAATTTTTGCATTCCTGTTTATTGTAAAAAGGCCTTCAGAGCCTCATTGTAATCATCTTCTTGTGAATGTGAGTAGCCGTCACATCTCTTCTCAGAGATAAGCTGCCACCATTCTAGCGAGTATTTCACTCTGTATTTTTACAGTCTCTGTACATTTCTTTGATTAATAGAAATCGTGTATTACTGTATATATGTGTTTATGGTTGCATCTATGATACATTTATGTTATATTATTGAATATCTACAATATCTCTGTGCATTTCTTTATTATATCTCCGCTCTCATTTCATGCTGAAAATAATCTGGATCACTAAGTGAATGTTGCGGTGCTCTGCTCCATTTGTGAAGTGCCATGAGGGTAAAATATTGATTAATGATCTATGCTAAAGTATTTGGTAAGTGTTAGAATCATAGATCCGTGTCCCAACTAAGGTTGTAGACACATGATTTTTTCAACCACCCCTGCCTCTACCTCAGGTGAGACTTCATCTGCTTCAAAGGTGTTGCCGAAAGGGCCAGTAGTTAGGGTTTTGTTGGTGCGTTGTTAAAGCATTGAACCCTGGGTATGCCCCCATGCCAACAAATGGTTCCGTTGTTGGGACATGAAACTGTGATTGTTGGGAACTGAGGAAGAAGAATCTCTGTGTTGAAGAAGGAAGGATAGATCTAAAGAAAAGAAGTCAGATCTAAACGCTTTGTGCTCTAAGAAAGGTTAAAGTGGAAGTTTCTAGGTCAGATCTACAGAAAGAGGTAAGATTTGTAAGATTTGTTCTCTGATAAAGGTAAGAATAGTTAAAAGTTCTTAGATCTGGAAGCTTTGTAATATATAGAAGTAAAAGAAGTGAAATTTTTTGTTTCTAAAGTATGGATTTAGGTATGCTTGATAGATTTTGTCCTAGCTTGAAAACTAGGGCATTGTTAGATGAAAAAAAGTTTGATATGAATAGATCTGGTAAGAATAATGAAAGATATGTTATACCTATGCATAGAAAGAATTTTTGGACTAACCAATGGATGCAGGATCCTGGAAAGAAATTTTTGCAAGCTAGCCATCATGATCTTAGTGCACAGTACAAGAAAAGTTGGGGATCATGGAAGAGAATGAGAGGATTAACTCTTTGTTACAGTTGCAGAAGACCAGGACATCTTGCTAAGGAATTCTCTGTGAGAAACCCTAGTTGTCTCTATTGTAAGGCTATGGACCATGAAGTACTGGATTGCCCTAGAATGATTACTAGAATTGAAAAGTTGAATATGGAGCAAGGTCAAGAGACTAAGATTATGGAAGAACCCCAGAAAGAATCATAGATTATGTTACTAAAAATGAAAGAAACCCTGGATGAACATAAATATGCAAGTTTGTCAGAAATCTTCAAAGAAAAGGAGAAAATCAAAGTAAGAATAGGAGACTTTGACATCGACTGTGCTCTAGATGAGGGAACACAATTGAATATTATGACAAAAAGTACTTGGGAAACCCTAGGAAGGCCTGCTATGGTTCCTTCACTAGGAAGAATAGGGTTTTTTAAAGGAAAAATGGTAACCCCATGTAGCAGAATTACCCAGATAGATATGAGTACCCATGGAGCTTCAACAGAGGAAGAGTTCGAAGTCATTAGATTTATTGAGGACCATGCCCCATTTCCAGTTTTATTAGGAAATATCTGGATTGAAAAAGACCAGATACGGAGAAAACAAGAAAAGGAATCCCTAGAATAGAAGAAGTAATAACTCATGGAATTTACGACTAGAAGGATCGCCTACTTGATGGAAGAAAAAGAGAATGGATCTCAGTTGTTGAACACTAGGGACATGGGTGCCGAAGATATAAGAGCATTAGAGGAACCACAGAAGACTGAAATACCTAATCCATATGATGAAGGAGTATTAGCCTTGGATCTGAAGAAATGACCTAAGCAACACGAAGTGACTATGTCGAGAGAAGATAAGACTCAGAATGGAAAAAGGATGACTGAGACGAAGCTCACTGGGAAGAAGGCTAGGAAGCTAAGTAAGAAGAGAGCCAAGATCGAAAAGTTATAGAAGGTTCTGGAGGAAACTTCGCAGAAGGAAAAATCACAAGAGTTGAGCCTCGTCGATATATGAGAACAGTGACATCTGGCACTTCGCCATGGCACAACAATATAGCCGTTGGACCGATATACCCATTGGACTTCCACCCCGAATGGACATAAAAGCATTAAAGGATCACCACCAGACCGTTGGACCGCGCCATAACGGGTGGATCAACGTTCATGAAGACTTCATACCCATTGCAACCAGACCTTTGATGAATTTCCTATTTAGCTCGTTGTGTCGCGCACGAAGAACACTTTTTCCAACTGAAAAATCAAAGCCCGTAGAACTTGTAATTGTGTACAGTGATCATTGCAAGAATATCGTTCACCCTAGTGCAGTGTTTTGAGATCATCGTGACCCCACTTATCTTTCCCGAGTCTGTATGTTAGACGCGCTCACCACGCTTGAGGAATCCATCACAGAAGTCCTTCTCGATTTAATGACTGAGAGATTCATATCAGAAAGAAGAATGTCCACAAGAGTCCAAGCCTCATCGATGAGAGGAGTGCAAGCCTCCTCATCGACTTCTCGAGCTGGAACATCTCGAGCTAGCGCAAAGAGGAGAACTAATCATAAGGACGACATAGCCAACAAAAATTTAGTGCCATCCATTCTACCAGCTTACATACCCCCTCTGAGTGGTGAGATTAACAGGGACAGTGTCCCTAGAGATTTTGAATATACCCTAGTAACTGCATATTTACTGAAGGGAGTACGCACCTACAGCGTATATCAAGACAAGGTTACAACTTTGAATTTTTGTGAATTCAACCCGGGGAACCGTAAAGTTTATAGCATGCTTTCCCCGTATAAGTACTTGACACGAACTAAGGGAAATAACTCGAAGCTCATACCGCAACAATGGACAATGAACCTCGTGTAGTCTACTCTACTAAACGTTATAAAAATACCGCACTTTGGCAGACGGCAGGAGGTGAGTGCCTGTGTAAAGTTATTGTTAGAAAGTTACCACGGAGGATACCTATGGTTATAATGCCACATAACTGTTGATCCGATGTTGATCAATAGGATCATCGGGCTTAGCATGCAGGGCCCTGATCCCCATGAGTACTATCCTAGAAAGACCTCAGACCATGCTCTTCCGCAGAAGATAAAAGAGGCCTATGGCGATGTTGAGAAAGGCGCGAGAGGATACAAGGTAGCTTCTATTGAAAGTGGTGCAGTGCACCTCACATGCCAACTAATCGCAGGGAAGCTGGTACGTAATAATCAACAAACAAAAGTATCAGGCTTCATAGTTGACCTCGCAGGAAAGTGCGCAGAGGGACTATAGATGAATTGGGCAAAGTACCTAGTGAATCAACTAGAGATTGACTGCAGAGAAGCTCAGGATCAGGAGCACAAATGCCATTTTAGCTAGCTCCTAATACTGATTGCCTTTGTTGCATGGGAGATACTAGAAGGCGCAACTTTCTCAGACCTTGACCATTTTGATCCATTAGCTACGAAGTTCAGTATCTTGTGGTACTCAAATGACATGAGCAAGCAATGAAAATCGAATGTCGTTTTACATGTATATTATATCAACTGAAAGCATTCATAAGGAGTGAACCTCGCATAACCCTGAACACTTTACAAAGGTTCCAATCTTTGATAAAGTTCAACATGAACCACCATTTTATATACCTAACCCCACGCGCTGATGAGCACCAAGAACAGCTCCATTCCTACTATAAGCTGACAGAAGAAGACCTGGAAGAGATCACCAAGGAGTGGTCGGCAAACCTCCTTGTTTTAGAAAACCCCACAGAAATTTTAGACATCGACAACCCAGAAGCTGCACAAGATACACCTGGGGCCAGTAGAACAAAGAAGACAAAGGAGACGAAGAAGCCTGAAGAGTTTAAGGATATAGATAGAAAATCTGCAAGGATGGATTCTATTACACCAGATGAAGAAGGTGAAGAATATGAGAAATAACAAGTCAAAGTACCGCCACCCAGGGACGAAGTAGACTCATCCAAGAAAAGGAAGGTTTCACCTCTGAAGTCTTCCTCCAGAAAGAAACCAAGAACCTTTGTAACTAATATGTGAACTACCTTCACGTTGGATGACTTTGATATGATTATGCTATGTGATTTCCTATGATATACTTATATAGATCTACTTTTCTTTGTGCTTCTTAGATGTATGGATGTAGATCTGACATATATGAAAGTGCTTAGTGCTAGACCTATTTTTTTATTGCTAAGTGCTAACTTAACCTAGATCTAAGTGAATGTTGCGGTGCTCTACGCCATTTGCGGAGTGCCATGAGGGTTAAATACTAATGAATGATCTATGCTAAAGTGTTTGCTAAGTGTTAGAATCATAGACCTGTGTCCCAAATAAGGTTGTAGACACCTGAGTCTTACAACCACCCCTGCCTCTACCTTGGGTGAGACTTCATCTGCTTCGCAGTTATTGCCAAAAGGGCCAGTAGTTAGGGTTTTGTTGGTGCGCTATTGAAGAGTTGAACCCTGGGTCCACCCTTGTGCCAACATGTGGCATATGAAATGTCCATTTGTAGGGTCCCCTTTAACTCTATAGCCCACGACCTGGATAGCAACATGCCAAAAGTTGGAGGTATGTCTGCCACAACCATGTCCATAGCCATGGTCTTCGAAGGAATTTGGGCCAATGACACAACTAAGTCCTTTATGAGACCCAAGCACTTGACTTTCCTCAAATCGAAAGAGAAAAGGTCCTTGTATGGCCTGGTGATATCCAAACCCAATTCATCCATGATCACCTTTGGCATGAGGTTGTGTGATGTGTCAGAATCCATCATGGTGTTATGTAGGGTCATGTCATAAATCTTTAGACTTAGGTAGAATAGAGTCACATCCTCAATGTGCAGACCGGAAAGAATAGCAGGGTGATCGTCTTGGATATTCAAAGTATCGAGGGTCCCTCCAATTTTCAACATTTTAATGTTCTTCTCCCCATACTCACCATTTATGATGAGTTCATTGAATGGGACAGAGATTTTAAATTTAGCCATTTCATGCTCAAAGTTAAAAGGGGGGCAAACTTTATCCACCTCTTTTCCACCCGTTTCTTGTCTTGCTGCCGGAGTTTTATTTGTGGCCTCCTCCTTCGACTTTGTATTCTCCATCGCATCCTTGGTCACATTGTCCAAAAACGGTTAGCTTATGGAAGGGGTGTCTGCCAGAGGTTTCCTTATAGGATTTGTCTACTGAGGATCGGTAGATGCTTCCTTGCTGTTGAGGTTACATTTCCTCTGAAATTTTATGATGGCATTCTAATAACCCTTTCTGAACTCTTTTGTTTCTCAGGAGAGAGCATCATTAATTTCCCCAATCCATGCATCATCTGTCTCTAGCATAAAATCATCGTTTCTGCTCATGTACCAATCATGTTCGCTCTTTGTCAGAAACATGTGTGGGTTCTTGTCATCTCAACATTGCATTTGGTCTTCGAACATCTGATCAAATTCTTCATCCATGTAGTTGTTTTGGAATGGAGGCCTCATATGTTGGTCACCTTGATCTCTCTACTCCCTTTGTTCCCTTTGTCTGATCTGAGGAACTTGACCCCTCCTGAGGTTATGATTTATGTGTTGGGGGTTGTTATGTTCTCGGTAAGCAGGTTTGTTTCCCATGGACATTCTCTCCATCAACTTCTCCATCGTTTTCATCATCAAGTCGAACTTGTCATCCGAGGACCAAGATGATGATGGTTGTGCATCTCCTTGGGGTTTCTTATCTCCTCTATTGAATCTTTGTTTGATCTTCCCCGACACCATCATGTTTACTTCGACTTCGATAGTGTTAATCATTATAGCGTATAGACTTGTTGATCTTGTTTCTCTCAACAGTAGGGAGAAATTGTCGTCGAAGGAGTCATCATACCACAACTGGGCAACCCTGGGGGTGGCTTGACTTATGCAGGAATCGAGTTATAAACCTTCAAGAAACGGGCTAAGAATTCCTGCACCGTCTCCTCTAGTTCCTTCTTCATATTATTGTACTATGTTAGCAACTGCAAGGGGTTCTTCTTGTCTCCCCACCTGGTAATGAAGTTCGTTTTGAATGCAGTGAAGTCTTGAATTCTTGTTGGTCATAGGAATTTGAACCACTTCCTCAACTCCCCCACAAAAATATGCATGAACAATATCATTGTCGCGTCTGCATAGTCTACCACTTTTAGGTCAATGAAATTGTTGAACCAATCCAGATGCTTCTGGATTGAAATGTTCCCTTCAACATCATAGAGCTTAATCCTCTGACTATAATTATGGGGTAAGTCATGTAGTTGGGATAGTAGAATGAGGGGTGATAATCTAGCGACCATGGCTCTAGGAGAGTTTTGTATTTGAGGGATATTTTTATAAACTAGCGCTTGGAATCCCTTCCGGTCGAAAACTATCTCGTCCAAGTTGGTTTCCGACTTAGACCTGAACAGGGTTTTCTCAAATAATTCATCAAAATCAAGGTCATCAATTCTTTGTGTGTCATCTTTGGGTAAGGATAGGATTCTATCCAGATAATAGAATGGGTCCAACGCTTTCTCTCTAGTCCTGTGTAGAATCGTCTGGGGGTCATACACATGCTCTGTAGGGTTTGGGTCAGAATTTTCTCTAGTATAAATTGTCTTTGTAGCCAAGGTTTCTGAACTACGCTACTTGAATCTACTATACTTTTTTTATTGGAGTTGCCAGGGTAAAGGTTTCAGCCGGTAAAGATGTTTGTCCCTATGTTACCCTTAGGGATCAAACTACAATGTTAGTCATTCTCCCAGGGAAAATCTATTAAATTTCATCCCCAACAACGACACCAGAATGTTATCACTCCATAAATCTATTCGGCTGATAAATAGATGATGGAGTTAACTTTTTCAACCAACTTTGAGACCTGAAACTAGCCTTTCAGATTTGGACAGGGATATGTCGGGAGACAATGTCTTCGTGTGACATATGTATTTAAAGTTGTGGCTAGATTTAATACTTTCAGATAATAAGTTCTAGTTATATTGGTGCAATAAAATAAGACCTTGGGCTATGGAGTCGATTCGAGAAAACAATGGGAACAAATGACTCGGTGACTGATTTTGAGAGGATAAGGCTAAGTGAGCAATAGTGTTCAGTGGAAAATCATAATGTGTGGCATGGAGAAAACACAGGAAGTAACTTGGAGCACCGTTGTGGATGAATTCAAAGTTAACTTTTAGAATAATTTTTTTTTGTCTAAATGGAACGAAAAAGGGGTGTTGGGCAACAAATCCAAAGGTTTGAAAATTAGTTCTGAATTAGACAGAAAAAGATATGAATAAAGATAACAGGAAACACGTACGCAAATAAAGGAAAATAATACATCCAACTGGTACAATTAGAATCTTTTCATCAAAGTTAAAAGACCTTTTCATTAAGTTTCGATCGAACACAAATTACACAAAATAGTTAATTTCTATACTAATTTTTTCCAACCAACCTAGCTTACATCGAAAATATCAAATATATAAGCGAGGGTGCCACTTGGGCTACCCTTCTCTTCTGACTAAATTTCTAAAAACTAGGAAACCGATTGTTTTGTGTTAAAGGACTCTTCACATGAGTTTTCCAAAAATAGACAACAGATACATCTGGCTATATCATGACTGTTTGTGTTCCACCACAGGGATTTGGTTATTGACCAGGACTTTCCATGAGAGAGTGAGGTGTTGATACTTTCCTTCGATCAGGTATCTGAGGGAAAATTGTCTGCTAGAGTCCTATTGTTTACTGTAACGGCTCTGATCTGCATCGTATGCTCATTGTTGGAAAAATGTGTGTGGTAAGTGGTTGTTGAGTTTCATGACCATTTATCAAAATGGAAAAAATTTTTAGGGAAATTCCTCCTTCAAAACTGTCAAGATTTGATCTCTTTTGGAGGATACAAAAAATGGACTTAGTTAATCTTGCTTCTTTTGTGCGCGGGCTTCCCCCTTAACAACTTCACGTTCTCTGAAATAATCTGCATGCTTTCTTCTGACATCCATTGTGCTTCACACAACTATACGATCATATCCTACACCTCTCTAAGTTTTCTTTTGAGCCATGTTGTGTTCCCTTCGTGACTTTGTGTTGTTAACACTTCAATGGTCTTTGTCACTAGTTGTTGTCTCAGCTCTCGATTTTCCTGATAAATTTCGGTGATATCTAGCTTCATCTGCTTCAATTGATGATATGTATCTTGATCATTTGTGCCTGTGACATCCATCCTCCTCATTCTTCTCCTACTCTCTCAGATTATGCCTTCCATAGGCTCCAACCCGACAGTGTGCATAAGAAATTTTTCAATGAATGATCCTATGCGTAGCTCATTTGGGATTTGGGTTTCCCTAGTTTATTTATTCTTCCTTGGCCTGTCCCTTCTCCACAGAATCTATTATTGGGGAGACATGTCTTCTATTGTCCTTCATTCCTACGCAATTCCTTCCACTCCAATTTCTATGTGGTGTGATGTTGTCGTTCCCGTGGGTAAAGGAAAAATATTTTTTTTATTTTTGGGGATGCATGTTATGAGTGAGAATGAATCCCAATCATTTTGGGGATCTGGTATGGAGATCATGCTGCTACGTGTACCCTTATTCATGTTTTGAGAGGTCACCATGTCACGAACGGTATCTGTCTTGAGTGCAGTATATTGGGCGAATGCCCAAGATGGAGAATTCGATCAACATGGGCCTACGAGAAAACTTACAGATAGAGCTTGGATATTATTTTGCAAACAAAATGGGTGAAGAACCTCTGGGATTTATAACAGATTGGGTAGAAGGAATAAACGTGCCAAAGAATATTTAATTCATGGCGACTTGATGTTTCGAATCAAATTGCAGATTTTCCATAACACATCCCTTTGTGTAAGGTACAGGCGATAAGGGTTGTAGGGAATGCATGATACAAACACCATAATTTTCATTCCTTCGGCCTTGATGATAACTGATAATCCTTACAACACTTGCCGAAGCGACTTCCATTAACTTCCTGACTCAATCTGGGGCACTTAGAGACTAACCATTTGATAGGACCCGACTTTCTGGGAACAACATACCCGCACCATTTATGCATGTTTCGACTCTGACATCCCTTCCCATTTCCAAAGGCCAATTGGCCACTTGGTGACTTCGACCCTTTCATTGATACGTACTTGATTTCACATGTTTTGACACATGGGCCCTAACACAACTGAAAACCAACTCTAATTGAAAGAAAAATGGCGGCACTAACAGAGATCACAGTAAAAAAACAATTGAATAAGCTATTAACGGGTAAGATCATTTTTCCTGTCCAACATACCTAATGGGTATCCAATTTAGTCTCGGTAAGGAAAAAAGAATGGGTAAATACGACTTTTTGTCGATTTCTGCAACTTAAACCGAGCCTCTGATAAATATAATTACCATGTTCCTCCCATGGAACAAATCTTACAACAGGTGTTTGGTGTTGAAAGACTATCCTTATTGGATGGCTTTTTGGGATACAACAAGGTCCTGATGTCTCCATCAGATCATCTTAAAACTACATTCCGGACCCCTTGGGGAACTTATGATTATCGTAAAATTACTTTTGGACTAATTAATGCAGGGGCCACTTTCCAAAGGGCCATGGACATTGATTTTCGTGGGATTATAAATCAGTTGGTGGTTGTCTATTTGGAAGGTGTTACCATCTTCTCAAAGAATAAGAAATATCACTTATTTCACCTAAGGAGTGTATTGGAACATTGTCGTAAGTAAGGAATTTCATTAAACCCCAATAAATCAATCTTTGATGTTGATCGAGGAAAGTTACTTGGTTTTATAGTATCAAAAACTGGAATGATGATAGATCCTAAACGAATGCAAGCCATAGCCAATATTTCTCCTCCATCATCCAAAAACGCTATGCAATATATTCTTGGTAAAATATACTTTATCAGAGGTTTTGTGCTTAGTTTTTCCGAAGTGGTTAGACCCTTGCAAAATATGATAAAAAAGGACATTGTTTTTAAGTGGGAATTGTAGGAAAACTGAACCTTTAATTCCATCAGACAAGCTATAACATAAGATCCATCCTTGATGATTCCATATTTTTCCAAAGACTTTACTCTCTACACTTTTGCATTAGATAGATCATATGTTGCGGTACTCACCCAGAAAAATAATTATAATGATGAAATCCCCATCTCATTCATGAATTATGCTTTTAAAGGAGAAGAATTACACTATCCTGCAATTGACCAGCAAGATTTTGTTGTTTTTAAATAATTAAAACACTTTAGACCTTATCTTTTCAAATCTAGAACTAAATTTGTTGTTCCATACCCTGTAGAAAGAATTTTATTAGTTCAAAAAGAGATTGGGGAGAAGAGGGGTCACTAGATGACCCCTCTTCAAGAATATGATCTCGAGATTAAACCAACACAAATTGTTAGAGGTCAAGGTCTTTGAAAATTATTAGTTTATTCAATTAATCCACCTAATAATGAACCCATCTTGCCAGACAAGACATTGTCTGATGAAACACAAATCTTTTGTATGCAAATTGTGTCAAATTCCTGGTATAATGATATTAAGTTTTACTTGATACATGGATCTACTCCACAAAATATTGGCCCCAAAATGAGAATATCACTAAGGTTCAAGTATTCACCTTTTCAATTAATTAATGATGTGTTTTTCAGAAAATATTTTGATGGTGTATTGTTACACTGCCTAGAACATGAAGAATCTGAAAAGGTATTGTCTGAATTTCATTCTGGTAGTGAAGGAAGTCAGCTTGGTAGAGAAAAAACCTCTCACAAAGTCCTTAGAGATGGGTACTATTGGAACACACTGTTTAAATATTCCCATGCCATATCCCGCAAATGCACAATATGTCAAAAGGCTGCAGGACAAGTGAAGAAATTTGCTTTCCCTTTGTAGCATGTTACAATCGATGCACCATTCCAGCAATGGGGTCTAGATATCATAGGGCCGATCAACCCAACCTCTTTGCATCAACATAAGTATATTCTCATGACAACATAATACTTTTCAATGTGGTCTGAAGACATTCCTCTAAGAGTGGTCAACACTAATCAAGTGATTTTGTTCCTAGAAACTCATATCATTACACGTTTTAGGATACCCGAATGTCTATTTTTTTACAATGCTTCTTATTTTTCCTCATTGGAAATGAATTTTATGCTTTAGAAAAAGGAAGATCAAATTAAAATACTCTTCCATCTATTACCCTCGAGGAAATGTCCTGGCTGAATCAACAAATAAAAATTTAATCAAAATCTTAAAAAGAGCAGTGTCGAACAATCACAAAAATTGGCACACCAACCTGTTTAATGCTCTATGGGCTGATAGGGTCACCCCTAAAGCATCCATCGGTAATTCCCCTTTCTTCCTTATGTATGGAAGAGAAGCTATTCTTCCTCCCAGTGTTTCTTACCATCACTTCAGTTATCCCAAAAGGTTAAGGAGGAAGAATGCCCCGCCCTAGAAAGTTGAATTAATGATTTACTTAAAATTCAAGAGACCATAACACATGCTAAACATAAATTAGATAAGAATTATAAAATTGTTAAATGTTTGTTTGATAAGATTTCCTCCTCCAATAGAAACTTCAACGTAGGAGACCTAGTTCTTAGGTGGGATAAGGCGCATGAGGATAAAGGGGAACACACCAAGTTTCAAAATCTGTGGCTAGGACCGTTTATTGTTAAAGAAAAACTTGATCCTAGTTTTTTTTGTCTCAAAACTCTTGAGGGATAGCCAGGTACTTTTCCAATAAATGGTTAGGCCCTCAAAAATTACTTTTCATGATCTACTTGTAAAAAGTTAGTTTGTAAATATCTAGTTTGTGGTGTGTTTTTCCCTTTTCTTTGAGTGAAATTTAATTGTTGTTTTGCCAGTCTTTATGATATTTTATGTTGATGTTCAAAACTGATCATCATGAAGGAATCTGGTTTTAAAATAATGTGTTGTATTTTGATTTCCAAGCCACCAGCGAGAGTTCAAATCTGGTATTGAAACTAAAAAATATATCTTAGCCCTAATGGTTAAATTTTAAATCTGGTTGTTGCCATTTTTCTTTCCCTTTTCCATGTAAAGGATTGTTTTACAAAATTGGTTTAACCCTTGACAATCATGTAGATATTAAGACTTCTTATTCCATCCCTCATTCTTAAGGAACTTTCTGGATCTGCTTCCCCATCTTTTAGACAATCTCTTGTTCAGATATTAATTTAAAATACCATGATTGGATCACTTGTGCTTTCAAAATAAAATTGTACAAGTTTCTAGCTAAGGGTTGGAAGGTCTCATCATAAGCCGATCCATTTTGACCATGGAAAATCTAGAGAAGTGACATTAGCATGTATGGTTACCAAGCCAGGGTAGTGGCCTCCATATTTCTAAATTGAAGGACAAGAGGTCTCATCACAAGCCAATTTTTTCATTTTCTTGGATCTCTGTGGATGACACTGTTGTTAACTGGTCACCAAGCCATAGTTGTGACCTTCAACTAGTTCCTAAATTACCAAAAGAATCAAAATCAATAATTCCATGATCGATCTACCATGTGTTCTTAACTACTAGATGGGATAGAGGCATCCTATTGGGTTAAAAGGAAACCTTGTCGAGGCTATGAATGCATGATGGTAGCAATGGCCATGCCTGTGGTATTGAGGTCCTACTCATAAATTCTCATGACTCAAGGGAGAAACCATGTTTAAGATCTCAATCCTTAAAATAATTATGTACCTTAGTTTTTGAATCGTGGCTACACCAGTTTATCACACACCACTAGGGATAATATCATTGCTATAAATACCAAATGAGAAACTCTCAAAGGAAACTTGGATCTCTAACAAGTAGATGCATTTAGTCTTCATGATGTGATGTCTTCACCAAGACATAGATAACTGCTTCGCCCAGTGAGTCACCATTTGTTGGTTGCCCAACTAGTATCTTGTTTTTCATTGTCATTTGAAATACAAAATCACTTCTTATACTCACTTCCTAGTATGTCTATATGCGTCAGATTGACTGATTTTATTTTGTACAAAGGTGTGATTTTTTAGTGCTAATTAGTCTTGTTTTTTCTAGTCATTTTTTCATGTGAATATATTTGTGTCACTTATTGATCATTTTCCCTATTCAGTTTCATGACTGCAAAGCATGAAATTCAATATTATTTTCATGCAAATCGTTGATCAAAATCTTGTGACAATATCCCTTTTCATGGATTAAAAATTATTTTTTATTTGCCTTAAATAATCTAAGGTCTGAGTAGAAGGTCCTTGAACTATGTTTTTAATGGAATATTTATGAATTATGGTCAACAACCTAAGTATGATTCATTTCATAAAAACTAAACTCGATTTGAAATGTGTAAGTTTGATTTAAATAAATTTTAAGCTAAGTTGGAGGGTCGACCCTAAACTACAACCTTGTCTAAATTTCTTGATTAATTAATGAAACATGGTTCTATCACCCTCCCCTCTCCAAGTGGTCTAAACATAACCTTAAACACTTACCATTTTCATATCATGACTTAATTTTCAATGATGATTACCTATTCTAGCCTGACCTTTCATCTATCACATGAATCATTACTCTGCATAGTGTTAATGTCCTCAAAATCGAGTCAGTAGTTTGCGGCAAGCCATGAGGGTTTCATGGGTTTGTTAGTTTCAAACCTATATTTCCTTTGGTTTTTGGTTATTACAGTCTAACCTTAGGTTCTAACTACAGGATTACAAACTTCCCTTCATCCATCGGCCCTTCTGGATACCAGAAGGAAACACAACACACAAGGTGCATTGTGCAGTCTCACCCAAGATGGATTCAATGGGTGGTCGCAGGACTCAGGGGTATGAAACCATGGGATGGGATGTATTTCACTCTCAATGGAATTAGACATATTCAACCATTATCCCTCAAATATCTCTTCATGATGCTACCCTAGCAGGATCTTAGTTCTGATCAATGACACACTACTACAATAGAATTTCATGAACTATTATACCAGCATATACCTAATGACATCTATTCTTTTACTGTAACATAGTATTTAGATATGAATACTAACTATAACATTCATCCATTAGTGTTGTTCTACAAAGTTCATTAGTTTATCCTTAGTGTGCA
>ML795806.1:319397-332393 GCA_009831015.1 Picea engelmannii
TGGCAGCTTATCTCTGAGAAGAGATGTGACGGCTACTCGCATTCGCAAGAAGATGATTACAATGAGGCTCGGAAGGCCTTTTTACAATAGACGAGAATGCCAAAATTCCTAGACATCCAAAAACCTAACCCTAGGAGATGAAGTGCCAAAAGTCATGTGGGCCCCGTTTGGGTAAGTTGGTGCATCAACTTCCCAGGGTCGTAACTTTTGCATACGATCTCTGTTTTAGGCGTGTGATAGATGGTTGGAAAGGTATCGTCGAGGAGATTCATTTTGGGGGCTCAATCATGCCTTCGGCTATCATTGAGAACCTCTATCTTGAAAAAACTTCATTTAGGCCCTCAAAATGGCCCCGGAAGTTAAAACCTACTAAAAATAGTAAATTGCCAAAATGGACAGAAAACTGTTTTGAGCCATTTGGAAAAGGTGGGTGGCCCCTGATATCCACCTGGATCAACAATTCTTAAATTGTGCATGCTAGCAGTCAAATCACTTTTATCTATTTGATGATACAAGAAAAAGGAAATTTCATTCCTTACACATGAATTAGTTCAGTATATCAACTTTTCAAAATGAAATTCAGATACCAATTGACTTTAATGAATGTGCCAACATTCATGGCCACATTCATACCCAATGCACCCTTGCATCGATTTTAGGTTATCACATTTAAGGTTAGGCACTCTTGCCAAGGGGTGTGTGAATTCAACCAACTTATTACCATATGGACTCTTTGTCCATATTTATTATTTTAGCAGAACCATATTTTCTACTCTGAATCGATCACAACCCTAATATCGTCATTCATGAAACTCTAGGTTTCACATAAATGCCTTTAAGAATTCCTTTGATATCCATATAATGTACTCAAAATTTTTGGAAGGTCCTCCTTCCTCAATGGATGGTTCATTGTCTTCCCTTCATGCAAACATGCACTTCCTCGAAGAAATTCCATGCAATGTGCTAGCTATGAGCACCTTTATTCCCATAGAACCAGTCCTATAAGGCATACTATTAAACTCTATCTTCCTTCACTGGCCCGGAGGAACTCCATTTTCTCTCCCTACGATCGAGAGATGTGACCTCAACTTTATTATTTTCAAGTGCTATCCCTTCAGCTCCCATGTCCAGGCACTATGATCCTAGCTAAACCCCTTCTTTGCAAATCGACGGTGTAGATTCGTTTTCCACAGATCCAATGGATACAAGGGATTGTAGAACCTCAACTAGGTCGCGATTTAATTCTCCTTCCGACCTCTACAATGAATACGGGTTGTCCAATCTACAATCGGATCCCAAACTCAAAACAATGCTATATTGAATTTAAATTATGGGTACAAGTCTCAACGTTAACCTGTGTGCATATGAAATCTCCGCAATGATCGTGGGCCGTCAATCATAGCCCTCGATCAATTTTAACCACATGATTTCCAGATAATAATAATGCCAACACATAAATGTTTGGCTGAGAATTTAGATTGAGAACTTGATTTTCCAAATCTAACCACCAAACCCAATCAAAATATGAGTTTATGTGGCATTAACATGTGGTTTCCTTGTAGGTCCACCCACTGATCATTCACAGATCAACAGTTCACACTGATTGCGGAATCCCCAATGTGATCATTTTTTATCAGAGATTTCAATCTCCGAAATCTTAAAAGTTCTCGCTCAGCTCTTCTAATCGTGGTCATTGATCATCCACCCTGATGAGATCAATGGTGTAGGCTGATTGTGGGCCGTGAACTAGTGCACCTATTAATTCTGCCTTCACGCCACACAATGAATATGAGTCATCCGATCTATGATCAGATCCCAAACTCAAAACAAAGCTATATTGAAATTAAATTACGGTCACATGCTCCATCATTAATCTATGTGCCCATTCGATCTCCGCAATGAATATGGGTCGTCGATCTTATCAAACAACTGGTGTTTGATCCATTAAATCCAATGGATCTTGAAGTCAATTTGATGAATGAGATCAGTTTCCTTCCGATGAACGACTCACATTCATCTCCTCTGTCAGGCTCTCGATTAACCTAATTCGATCAAGATTTTCTTCATGAATCATACTCTACTTGGATATCTGAGGCATACATCTTCCTTTTCTTAACATGGATTCAACCAAGACTATTCAATCAAATGCACTCATGTATTCATTCATTAGACTTCCATTCACTACATGATGCTTTCAAAAATGTAATCCAAGATTCTTATATATATATATATATATATATATATATATATATATATATATATATAAAAGCTTGTTGCTCACTGCATAGTTCTCAACAGTTATTAAGGTTGTGACTCTGACCTCCTGACAGAGTTTTCAAACAGTTCTTCCACATGAAACTCCCTCAAGATGAAGCTTCCTTACTGCACGTCCATCACTATCTGTGATGGCCTCAGCCTTGAGATAGCGTTAGTTGTTTACCAAATATTCCCTAAGGAATATAAACATTCATATTTGTCATGCACCCAAATTATGTATCCATACATATTCTGGTTTTGTTAACTTACATCCATGATGTACTTAACCATATGCATAATCAAAAGTCTGTGTGTAGCTGTTGTGGGTATATTTCATAGCCTACATATATCTCTATTCTAAAATTAGTCTACTCATGACTATTCAAACTCATTCTTGTGTGATCCTCAAGGCATAATCAATTGCCTCTTATCCTGACAACAGACCATCCTTTCTCATTTACTCTTTCATTTATTTATACTCATCTTTCCTGAGGGAATGGAGTGCATTCCCCTTAAGCTATCACTCAAAACATAACTTTCATGACTCTTCAAAAATGGAGTCAACCATGCATCCATGGCATTCACTTAATCTTGGCAAGTGCAATTCTTGCCTTACATATCACTCATCAAGGCAGCCATATTCTGCCTTTAGTATACATATATCCTTAAATCATACATGTGCATCACTTTCATGTTTACTATCAATCATACCTAACTGGTATTATTATCAGGATTCATATCAAGAAGATTCACAATGCATTAAATCCATGCATTCAACCATAAACACACACAAACCTAACCAAACATTCATCATGCAAGCTCATTGCTTGCACCCTTTCCATGTCATGCATGCACATGGGCATCTCAGACTTCTAGATCCTCCTCCAAGGATATTTCTTCCATTCTTATGACAAGCCTCATAGGGATACTCAACACTGAGTTTCCCTCTCAGTTGAGATCTTGCAGTTATTCATACGACATCCACATGGAAGTTGAATCAGACATAGTCATGACTAGGTTCCCTTTTCATACGATAACAACTAGCAGGGAAAAACTCTTGTCTCAACCTCCCTGAAACATTACCCAACTTATAAATACAATCTGGGAAATTATAACCATGCCCAAGGTAACAAAAATTAGAATCAAACAAACTAGCTTCCAACTATATCTATATGGCTACCATCCACCATTAGATGTCAATCTGACCCATCAGGCTTCTAGAAGTGCCCCAACACTTCCTTTACCACATACAGGACCAACATTTATTCAACCATTTTATCTTAATTTTAACAATTTAATGTCTATTACTAATGACCATTTGGACTATTCCCTTAAATCCCAAATGCAATTTCAAATTATGTTACTTACTAAGTATCCTAGTTCATAAATTCAAAGTACCTTTAGCTCAAGATCGGTCTTGACCATTACACCTAGAATTCCTCCTTCTTATCAGCACAACCAGGGATGGAGGCCACTCTCCTCCTCCCACGAGAACTCTAGTAGATTAGTTTCTTATCCACCAAGAAAGGGAGGTTGTGGTGATTTCTCACTCAATCACTTTATATTTCTACAACTCTGTTTATCAGCTTGATTAGAAAAACCATGTCCAGCAATTCCTGTACCCAGAAACAAAATTTGTTTCTCTATCCACTTTGAAACCCGAGAGCTGCACATGCTCCCCCTTTTTAGGGAATGGTCACCAGACTCATTCCTTTGTTCGTGAGGAGTTATACACCTATACTAGGTTTAACCCTTCATTAAATCAATAATCATTACTGCTACGGATCCTCTCCATCCATTCACATTGCTATTTTAGTTTAAATATGAGTTTTCTTTAGCATAATCTCATTCTTGTATGATCGACTATCATTTCCCAAGGAATGATAGGCTTCCTTTGTCACAGACTAGCATGATTCAATATCGTTCGGTAAAATCCCAACTGTATTTTAAGTATGCATCCTTCTACTCAAGTAACATATGCATATGATTTATGTTTGGCAGTAACATTCTCCACAGGCTCATCTTATCCTTGGTAACTGAATATTATGATGGTACAATAGCACGTACAATTGCACAGTGAAGTCAACATCTTTATTTGGGGACATTAGCAACATACAGTGAAAATTTCCAAAACCTTTATCAACAATAAAGAATCTCATTCCTCTCTTCAGTAGAGGTTTTCTACGCCTCTTAGGAATGTGGTAAGATAGGGTGTCACCCCTTAAATTCCTCCATAAATATTTTCATACGACTCGTGCATGAGCCCAAGCAGGCCAAGTGTTGTAACCATGCTCTGATACTACTTTGTAACACACCCATGGCAGGGAATCAAATTTTCACTCTTCTTAGGAGAATCAATACCCTCATTCGGGGTCTTTATTCCATTCTTCTCTTCCAAAGCTTTCCAGACATGATCTCCAGGCTCCAAAATGAGCTCAGAGCTGGAAGATATCCTCTCCCAAGTTCTTCAGGTTCTTTCATCCCCCTATACTTGCATATGACAACGAGTTATGACCAGACGCCAAGACAACAGGAGACAAGACAACCACAATGCGAATTCTCTGGAGTGGCAAGCTTCGACATTCATGATCCGACACCGCGTGTTCTCAGGGATCTCGATGGTCCTGATTTACTTCATGACTTTGGCATTCGGGAGTCCCGGATGCTCACACCACCTTTTCTCCAAGAGTGATTTCACCTGAAGTGCAAGATCTGAAGACACATGTCCCTTTAGCTTGGATGGCTCAGATCTACTTCGGCTCTTCAGCTCGTAACTTTCATTCAAGGTTCTTTTGGATCCCAGTGTGTGCCACTCTGAGAGGGACACCTAGCAACCACGTCACTCGACGCATGGGTCCCCACAGGATCTCGACATTGATACTTGCATCCCCATGCTCAAATTGTTGTGAGGGATCTCGAAGGATCCTTATATCCACAATCCACATCAACTTCGAGACTTTGGTACTTTGGGGGTTTTGGTGCTACCAAACATCTGTCCTCTCGAAGTGGTCAACGTCGGACTGACTATATCATAGATCCGACGGTCAGGATAGTTCCCAGTCATCCTCAGATCTATGAACCAAATTAACTTCAGGACTTCGGGGGTTTCATCTCCTGTGCAATGAATATGCTCGATTCGCCATACCCGCAAAGTTAGAAGGGTTCTAAGGGCTAACACTTGGATTCTTTCTCTAGATACGACGATCGTGAATAACTTCAGCTTCTCCCGAACTAATCTCATCCATTTGTCTTCCAAACGAAAGGATCTCTCCTTTCGGGACTTAAATCTCGTTATCCTACCTGAGCTTTTCCAACACCTTAAGTACCTAGGTAATCTGTGTTGATTCTCTTGAACCTAACACTTACAGAAATCCTACGTGCACCACTTGCGCTCAACTATCAACTCTAGAACGAAAGGGGTTCTCACTCCCTGCATGCCTTGCGAGGTTCTACGCACACATGCACTACCTCTCCTAAGCTTTGATCGACCCCTTCCTTCAGAATTACTGGGAGTGTAGGCATGCACACATGAGGTTATGCCCAAAGTCAACAAATTCAGAGTCCATTTATTTTAACTTGAGCCACCACAGGGCTCAGGAATTTACGTGTATAGTCCAGAGAATTCTTTATTTTCTTAAATACACAATTAGGTAGAATTGAAGGGATACAGTATAACCATTAAGCAAACATGTCCATCCCTGGCACCTGAAACATTCATGGGATATCCAAATTTAATTTATAGTTACTACTTAAATACACAAGATATGAGATTACTTATCTATTACAGGTGGTGACCAACTAACTCACTATGTGTGTTTTTCCTTCCACCCAACCATAGGCTCAGATTCATTCATTCTTAGCGCTCGGGCCACCCCCATGCCAAGTCATGATATCACCATGGAATTTATGCCAATTCTCATCGATCCTTTCTCTTTTGCATCTTCTGCGAGGCTTATGATATGCTTCGTCAACATAAATCTCACGACCTTCTACTCAGGTCCCTTTCTCTACTTACTCTCAGAGATCACTCTCTCTCTATCACAACCTTGACGATTTTTATCCGATGCTTTCTCCGCATCAAGCTTGTGGCCTTCCACTTGTTCTCTGTTGGTGACCATTCCTTCCATTCTCCATTCTTCTCTTTATTTTTTCTGGCGTGCCTTGCATGCACATCGCTCGTATCCTATTCCTTTTGTCACAAGGAAACCCAGGTCTGTCTAGGTTTGCCAGAATCCATGGTACTTCGGGCTGACCTTCTGCAGCTAGACCATGCTTCCATTCATGAGGGTGGTTGAGGGGTCAACCACCGGTCCATTTCTTATTATTGTTCTCTTGTCGTTTGCACATTCGTTTCTCTAGTGATATCATGGCTAGCACTTTCAAGGCTTCACCCCCACAGTCAGTTATTGACAATAAAACAATAATACATTTACAATGTTCCCATGCCACAAAATGGAAACCCTAATTAATGATTAATTACAAGTTGGGGGAAACAAGGGTGTTACAATTGTCTTCTTGAATGATATTTTTATCTAGTCCAAGATAAAGGAGGAGCATGAGAAACATTTGAGGATGGTGCTATAGGTTTTTAGAGAGCACCAATTATAGGCCAAATTAAGAAAGTGTACTTTCTATCAAAAGAAAAATCCATTATTTGGGCCACGTCATCTCAAATGAAGGAATAGTGATGGACCCCGAGAAGATTGAAGAAATCAAAAGTTGGCCAACACTAAAGAATGTTTCAGAAGTGAGGTCCTTTTTGAAATTAGTTGGATAATATAGGCGGTTCATTAAACGTTTCTCCAAGGTCGTCTATGTGCTCACCTTAAGTGAAGATTGAGCACAAGCATCCATTAAGATTGTTACAACCATTTCCCATTCCTGAATGGAAATGAGAGGCAATTATGATAGGTGTTATCACCAAGTTTCCAATAAAAACAAAGCAACATGATTCCATCACATTAGTTATGGACAAGCTTACAGAGGTTGCACATTTTATACTGATGAAAACAACTTTCAAGGAAACTATTACTACAGATATTTGTATGAAGGAAATTGCTAGGTTACATGGTGTTCCTAAGGAAATAGTCTCAGATAGATATCTCAAGTTCACTTTGAACTTATGGAAGGTATTTTTTAAGGGATTTGGGACTAATTTAAATTCCAGTACAACATATCACCCAGAGTCAGATGGGTAGACAAAGAGGACTATCTGGATAATTGAAAATATGTTTAGAATGCATGCAATGGAAAAACCTTCAAAGTGAGAAGACTATATTCATTTGGTTGATTATTCAGACTGGATCATTATATTATTTTTCATGTATCTCGGTACTTTATGGGTGGAAAAATTGGAGGAATCAACTTGCAGGGCCATTTCGACATCTGGTCCAAATTTGAAAATTTGGGTCCAAAAAGTTGTTATAAATCTTTCAGAGCAATTTTTAGGCATCAAACGACACTTTTTTTGGTACAAACCTTGCTATGGAGGAAGATTATATATTCTACACATCTATACCTTTCCAACTGTGCAAGAATCGCTTTAATCAAAGTTCATATGCGAAAGTTGTGTCTCTTGCAAGTTGACTTATTCTATTTATCACCATTGTACGAGTGGATGCCATATCAACCTCCATTACTTAGACATGTGGGGCTAGCCACGTAGTGGATTTTCTAAGAACATTCTAGAATGCCTAAAACCTTATCTTAATTGAGGGTTGAGGAAGTAAAAACCATACCCCTATATGGCTATCGAGGTATGTTAAATATTAGGTTGCTAGGAGGAGAAGGGGTTCCATTCTATGTTATTGTATTTTGTTCCATAACATAGCAGAACAACTCGTAGTGGAAAATTAGAGAGCATAAAGAGGGCATTAATTTTTCATAGCATCCTAATAGGCCATAGGTCTCAGGTGACTCCCTAAAGAGTGTCTTCTCATTTGTACTTGTATCATATTCCATACCAGAGAAAAGAGAGCAGAGCAACCTCACCTTCTAGCTGGGTTTCTCCTGTAAGGGTTTATTAGAGAAGATATTTTTGTTATTTTGTGGATGGTGTGTGATTGTATTTTACTATTCTCTATTTTCCTCATTTTATCCATTTCATGCATAAGTAGAAAATCAATAACTAAATATTCTGGAATCTAAAGGAACTTAACCCTCATACTATAGATTTTAGTTTAATTTATCAAATCTGTTATGACGAACTGTTCCATTGGAATATCCATGATAGTTTATAGATCAGTTGAATTTGGTAATAATAATGGGTATCATGCGTTATTGAAGATGAGCCCATTTGAAGCCTCATGTAGAAGAAAATGCAACATGACAATGAGCTAAGATAACCCAACAGAAAAAGTAATTATTGAGCCAAAATTGCTAAGGGAAATGGAAGAACATATGGTGAAGTTAAGGAAAATTTTGAAAATTGCATGGGATAGGCAAAAGAGTTATGCAAAAAAAAGAAAGACATACAGGGAATTCAAAGTGGGTGAGCATATGTTTTTAAAAGTAAAGGATAAAATGAGTTCGCTAAGATTGAGAAGTTTCCCAAAGTTGGTAGTGAGATTTTGTGGTTCATTTGAAGTTTTAAAGAAGATACGCCCAGTTGCATGCATGCTTACATTATCTGCATCCATGAGAATTCATAATGTGTTTCATGTGTCTTTATTGAATAAATATGTGTTTGATCCTAACCACATGATTGATTAGATTGTGATCCAGGTGGACCATGAAGGAGACTTTTGAGTGGAGCCATTGTGCATCCTAGACCGAAACATCAAAGTGCTTAGGCACAAATCCATCGGCCTAGTAAAGGTGTGGCAGATTTGTTACGGTCCTAAAGACTCATGACAATAACCATGGAATTGTAATGCTTCAAACCATACACAAATTGCATATAGAGGATGGATTCATCTAGTCATGCTCTGCCAAGTGTACCATAGTGCAAACCAACTTGTGTGCTTGAAATGCACGAAAAAAACATTAACTTGGAAGTCACATACTCTCTACAAATCTTCACCTTACTTACGTCTCAAGGCGCTTTCTATATCCCAATGTGGAAGAGATTGTAATGTCCATCTCATTTGCAATAATTGCCTAGTAAAAAAAACATTTTTTCATATGTTTATGTTTAATAAAAAGATAAAATAAATAATAATAATAATGAATAACTATGTTTTTCTCTCTTTTTCTCGCATACAAAAATGAGTGGTAAATCCACTTTAACTCCAACCTTATTAAATGTTGGTAATGACAATCACATACCTTATAACTTATATCTATATAATCTTAGGATAGAAATTTCAAAACTAAACTACCCGTCAAATTCAACTTTGACTTAAAGAAATTTGATGGATAGAAAAAAGCATGATCAAAATCCATCCCATATATGATCCTATCATATAAATTACTCAAAGATTGGGTAAATCAATATGACATGAAATCAATAAGACGTCCCAAAATAGTTAATCAAAACATGTTGTAAAAGAGTGTGTCATAAATATTCTATAGTCAAACTTTTGTAACATGAAATAACGTGTCATCAACTTATTCTAAACTTATTCTAAGTGAMTTAACGCTAWTGATTCAATGTACCTAGTYAAAATTTCTGGATGCTATTGGTTCAATGTACCTATTTCAAACTTTCTGGATGCTACTGGTTCTCTTCGATTCACACCAAAAGAGACTCCTCGAAGGGTCAAACACAAAGAGACTCCTCTRAGGGTCAAAGCACAACAAAATACTGTTAGGTCATGCATGATGTCACACTCTTACTTTATTTGGAAGCGTTCACAGCAAACTTGAATTCCACCGCTTATACAMACATGCGTCTCACGATCATTCAGCGAAGCCCACACAGAATTAAGGCGCAGATGCATTGGTCGGTATGATGCCTGAATGAATGTTCGTCAGCTATGATGTTTTTGATCTATGTTCATCACCCATGACGTTAGTCATATCGAAACCTATATAAACCCATAAGGCAGTAGAGCATGAATCTATCAAACATTCATCCACATCGATCAGCCTGTTTTACCACATCGGTGGAGCTCATTCACTTGCACTCATCCACATCGATCAACCTGTTTTACCAAATCACTCAGTTCCATTGTAGAAGAAGAGGACACTAATCACTCAGTTCCAAATCGGTGGAGCTCATTCACTTCCATTGTAGAAGAAGAGGACACTAATCGCGATGGCAGGAAAAGAAAACACAGAAGAAAACCAATCAAAGCAGCAGATCCCATTGATAACACCTTATCAGTTGGGTCCCTTCACTTCCATTATAGAAGTAGAGGAGACTTGCATTGTAGAAGAAGAGTAGAGGAGTAGGAGCAAGGGCAACTATTCATCATGGGAGAAAAACAAAACACAGAAGAAAACCAATCAAAGCAGCAGATCCCATTGATAACACCTTATCAGTTGGGTCCCTTCAGCTTGTCTCACAGGTACCAATCATCAATCTTCTGCTCTCCCTTTTCTCATTTCATCTTGTACTCATTTTGACAACATAGTTTGAGTTTGCTAATACTGGAAAGGGGTTTGGCAGGGTGGTTTTGGCACCGTTAACCAGAGATAGATCCTACAATTGCATACCCCAACCGCACGCAATCCTATACTATTCCCAGAGAACCAGCCCTGGAGGTCTTCTCATTGCAGAAGCTACTGGCGTCTCCGACTCTGCCCAAGGGTAGGGCAACATTTTATCTGTCACAGTAGTTTTAATAAGCCCAAATGATGATGACAATGATGAGGTGTGCATTTGACAGGTTCCCGGATGCGCCTGGACTTTGGACGGAGGAGCAGGTGGAGGCGTGGAAGCCCATGTGGTCTATTAAGGAAATGGCGATGGAAATGAAGCAATTGCAAGCGGTAAGGCTGATCTTGTAGTTTATGGTAGACTTTTTATATCCAACCCAGATTTGCCTAAAAGATTTAAGTTAAATGCCCCGCTCAACAAATACGACAGAAACACTTTTTACATACCCGATCCTGTAGTTGGGTACACAGACTATCCATTCCTGGAATGAACTATCTATGGATATAACTTCAATAAAATCCTCCTTGTTGCTATTATTTTCCAGAATTAAATAGGGGTCATCGACCTACCTCGAACCAATAAAAAAGTATCTATGTTTATACTACTTGTTTCCTGGTACCAATATGTCAGATTGGTATCTACCTTGAGTGGATCATTTAAGGTGTAGGTTATTTAGCTATTGTTTTGTAGTCATTATTTGAAAGTGGAGGATATTTAGTATATACCATTATGGTATTTACTTTGAGGATATCTAGTCATTGGTTTAGGACTTAGGATTTTCAATGTATTCATTGTTGGAGGGTGGAAAATATTTAGCCATTGTTTTAGGGTGATTTTTTATATTAATGATATGAAATTTGTGAGTAATTGGTGTAAATCTCCAGTATCAATAAAAATATGAATGTTTAATTAACATCAATTTATGTATGGGTGGATTAAAATTGTTGTACACAATTTCTCATTAAAAAAACAACATAAATAACATCATTGTTCAAAGTTGATTTTTCTATTTTAATATTATGTCATCATTATTCAAAGTTGACTTATTTGTTTTACCAATCTCTAGTTTTGGCAAGAATACTCTGTTTTTAAGGACAAAGCATAATTATTTCCACCATATATTTGTGTATGAGTTCATAGCTTGTTATAGGAAATTCAATCCCTTGCTTTTGTGTTGAAAACAAGTAATTTATTTATTGCTCTTAGAGGCATTCTACAACCTAGTGTGGAAGAAATGTTCATGTAACATAACACGTTAAAATAATAATAAAAAATAAAATAATATATATATATATATATGAAATATTTTAATATATATTAATATATTATAAATATTTAATATATTATAAAATATTTAAATATATTATAAAATATATATTGGTTTGAATTTGTTGTGTTTGGATTTTCCCAAACTTCTATTAATAGATCACTAAAACAATGTAGTGGTTACAGATGTCTTAATATATTATAAAATGTCTTAATATATTTTATAATATTAATATTTTTTAATACTTTAATATTAATCTATTACACAACAATAGATCCATCTTAACCCGTACTCTATCAAGTGCTAAGAGGGATCAAATCTTTAAGGTGAAAACCTTTTTTAGAGTGCAAAACTTAGAAAAGGTTAAAAGTTTGCATCTCTGAGTTAAGATGGATCTTTTATAATAAAATTATTTTTCTTGAATATTTGAAGACATATAACCAAAGTACTCATCCCATTTTCTTTGAGAGATGTTGTTATGGAAAACTTTGACTAATAAAACATTAAATAATTTTGTCATGAGACATGGCTCAAGTTTTTTTTAATATATCCTCTTATTTTTTCTCTCTATCTATTTTATGATGTACTAATGTTTTTTATTTTATTTAAAATGTTTTTTTTTGTCTTTAATGAAAAAAATCATAATTTTTGATAGCTCAATAAATTGACACTTGACATTAAAAAAATCAATAACAAAAAAAATTTCAATATCCGTCATAAATAAAATATTTCAAAATCCACCTTAAGTAAATAATTCTATATTAACTATAGAGAGGAAGAGTGAGAGAGTAATTGAAAAGAAAAATATTATTATTCCATTGATGTGTCCTTTCTACTTGTAAATCCTTTAATAAAAACAATTCTCATCATTCCTTATTACACATATGAAGGAGATGCTTAATTATTTCAATTTAAAAAAATATTAATAACA
>ML795806.1:334781-345195 GCA_009831015.1 Picea engelmannii
GATATGTGCATGAGAGTACATGCATATTCCATAGGATTACAACGATACACACGGTGAGTGGGGACGTCTCTCTCCTTAGGTTAGTATGGAGACATTGAATTATACATGTGCACAAAAATCATAAATATTTGCATCCTTTCCTACATACCAGACACCCAACTTTACTCACAGGAATATATTTGTAAACAATTCTCACCAGTCATGAAGTATTCACAAGAAAGAATGTAAAACTCTTCACATAATTAAACATTATGCGCAATTTTTGGTGTCTCCAGAATACACAATTTGATTTGTAGGACAAATGGTTATATTTAAATATTATGTTGTTCATTTAACCATACACATAATCATGTCAATACACAGAAGTAGACGAGACACTTATCTACATAAAATTGAGACATGTTGAGTATTGTTGTAGAGAGAACCGCTTTCTACCCAAATGTAGGTAAGGTTGCATTACACTTCGCTACAAACAACCACACCCAAGCCATGATACGATGTCACAAGAGGGGTTCTGCAATATCTTTCCTAGTGAGTCATTATGCTCCTCACCCTCCCCCTTTTTATTCTCGTCTTCTTCCCTTTGGACCTCATGGGTCATGTCAGAAACTTCCTGCAGGTACTTTCCCATCTGTTCTTAACTCCTTCAAGAACTATTCCATCTACTATATTTATTGATAGTAAGTTTCTAGGGCTAAGGACAATTTGACTCCATATCATTTTAATTAAGTAGGGTATTGCATGGCATATTCATTCAAAATAGTGATGGCCTCCCTCTCGCCCACTCCTCTCATGACATCATAACCTGTGAAGGCCATCCCTTCAATAGTAGCTCAACATTCTCTATTTTATTAAAAACCAAAACACACACACACGCACACACACACACACACACATTAAAAAATCCATCAAGGTACATTGTTTATCCTTGATCACCCACGGGTCGACTTATTGTTTCGCCATAATAACATTTATAATTACAGACTGGGGGAAACATGGGTGTTACAAGCCTTCCCCCTTAAAGGAACATTTCCCTCGATGTTCTATTTAATGCAAAAATTCCATATTCAGTAGTGAACAACAAGGGGTATGCATGTTTCATGGCATCCTCCATTTCCCAAGTGGATTCATTGGGACCAAAGTGTTTCCATTGCACATTCACCTAGGTAATGGTTCTATTCTCGAGAGAGATCTCTCTCCTATTTAGGATACACTGTGACTCTGGTTGGAACTCTTCCTCTGGCTCCACCTGTATCACAGACTAGTCAATTACATGAATAGCATAATGTATATATATCTTTAATAAAAAAACATGGAACACATTATGTGCCTTCACTATGGGAGGGAAGGCTAGTTTATAGGTTACAGGTCCCACTCTGTCCAGAATTTCAAAAGGGCTAAAAAATATGGGTGCTAGCTTAGCACACACTCCCATTCTTAAAAATCTTCTCATTGGTTTGATTCAGAGATACACATGATATCCTATTTTGAATTATTTATGACTTCTTTTGTCATCTACATAACGCTTTTGTCAGTCTTGGGCCACCTTCATATTTTTCTTTATCTGGGTCATTTGTTGTTCTAGTTCCATCAACATTTCAGGTCCAAAGGTAATCATGCCTACTAGATTTTCCCAACCAATTGGGATATTGCATTTTCTGCCATAGAGGGCCTCAAAAGGGCCCATTTCAAGGATTCTTGGTATCCATTATTGTAGGAAAATTCTACCAGGGGTAGATACTCTTCCCATTTCCTTGGTTGATGCATTACATGCATCCTTAACATGTATTCTAATATTCGGTTCACTCTTTCTATTTTTCCATCAATTTGAGGGTGGTAGGTCGTACTAAACAACAATTGTGTTCCACAACCAATGAACAAGGACTTCCAAAATGCCAAGGTGAATTTGGCATCCCTATCAGATAGAATTTCCTTGGGCATCCCATGCAGCTTGAATATTTCTTTCATGAAGATGTTGGCAATGTTTATTTCCTTGCAAGTGGATTTTACCGGAATGAAGTGGGTAGCCCTGCTCAATTTATCCACAACTACCATCATGACATAATTTTGTTTGTTCGTTTTGGGTATTCCCGTGATGAAGTCCATGGAAATGGTTTCCCATTTCCATTCTAGAATAGGTAGGGACTGCAACAACCTCGTTGGGTGTTGGTGCTCTACCTTGAACCATTGGCACTTGAGACATTTATCCAAATAATCAACCGTGTCCTTTTTCATTCTTTTCCAATAAAAAAATTTCCTAAGGGTTGTGATCATCTTTTGATAACCAGGGTGATCAACATATGGTCTTTTGTGCAATTCATCCAATATGAAAATTTTCAAGGTGTTACAAGTTGGGATATACAACCGCCCTTTGTATGTTAGTAGGCTATCACTTGTTAGTTGATAACCTACATACTTCATCCCGATGGGATCTTTATCCAGGTGTATCTTCGTGGTTTTGAAGAACTCATCTACCTCTTGTGCACTTTTAACTCTTTCCTTGAGGTATGTTTCACAAGTACTCATGGCCGCTAAATGAATTACCTTCATACTTCTACTAAGGGAATCAACCACTCAATTTTATTTTCCTTTGATGTGTTTGATTTCAAAGTCAAACTCACTGATAAGAGCCATCCAACTAGCTTTCCTATCATTTAGCTTGGCCTAGTCAAATAAATACCTCATCCCACTATGGTCTGTCATGAGGAAACACCTTCTACCTAGGAGGTAATGCCTCCACATTTTCAAAGCATGCACTATGGGAGATAGCTCTAGGTCATGGGTCACATAATTTATTTCATGTTTACTCAATTTTATAGATTTATAACATATTACATGTCCCTCTTGCATGAGGAATCCTTCGAGTCCCTCTTTGTAGGCATTGGTGCACACTAGAAATTCCTTGTTTGGGTCTACAATTTTCAGTACGGGGGCATGTGTTAAGAGGTGTTATAGTTAGTGGAAAATTTCCTCACATTCTATTGTCCAAATAAATTTCACCCTATTTCTCTGTAGTGAAGTGATTGGGTGACCAATCTTAGAAACTCCTTTTATGAATCTCCTATATTATCCTGCTAAACCCATGAAGGATCCAATGTCAGTAACATCCTTAGATGTGGGCAATCTACAATGGATTTGATATTATCAGGGTCAACTGCTACTCCTTTATTAGAGATAACATGGCCCAAGTAATGGACTTTCCTGTGGAAAATGTCACACTTTCTAAGCTTAGCATATAGCTTGTTAACTCTTAGTACTTGGAGTACTAACTTAGATGTTCCTCATGCTCTTCCTTACTCCTTAAGTAAATTAGGATTTAATCAGTAAAAAGTAAGAAAAATATGTCCAAGAGCTTATTGAGTATATTGTTCATCAAACACATGAAGGTGACTAGTGCATTGGTGAGACCAAATGGCACCACCACAAATTCATAGTGTTTGTACCTTGTTCTAAAGGAGGTTTTATAGATGTCCTCATCCTTGATTCAAACTTTATGCTATCTGAATCTAAGATCAATCTTGGAAAAGATGGTGGAACCTATTAATTGGTCAAATAAGTCATCAATCCTAGGCAAGGGGTACTTATTCTTAATTGTCATTTTATTGAGTTGTCTATAGTCTATGCACAACCTGAGTGTGTCATCCTTCTTCTTTACAAATAAGGTTAGTGCTTCTCAGGGAGGCACACTAAGCCGAATGTACCCCTTGTCTAACATTTCTTTTAGTTGTAATTTGAGCTCAACTAACTTTAGGGTACTCATCCTATAAGGTGTTTTATACATTGGCAGTGCTCTAGGTACAATCTCTATTGAGAAATCAATATCTCTCTTGGGAGGTAACCCTGGAACCTATTTTGGGAACACATCTCTAAAATATTTCAATACAAGGTGCTCTTCTACGCTTGGTTTTTGGTCCTTTACTAAATTTAACATATGTGTTGTATACAAAGGGAGCCCCTTCCTACAATAATTCTTCATTTGGAGGGTTGATATCTTTCTCACTGAGACATGTTTTTGAATTCTCTGCAGATTTATTTCTCCCCTTTGCCATCTTCACATTCTAAGGTTTTTTATAATGATCTAGTTTGGATTTATGGGCATCCAACCAATCCATGTCAATCAACATTTCGTATGATCCTAGAGGAAGCATGTTCAAGGTGGCTTGGGTAGGAAACCCACTCACAATGACTAGGAGTGTTGTTATGTCCCATGTTACCCTTGTTTTGGTTCCCGTGGCCAGTTGTACTAGCCATGGCTTAGTGTGTTTTTATTGCTGTAATTTACACTTATTAATAGTTTAGGGAGAAATATAGCTCATATTAGAACCGATGTCAATCAGAATAGAAATAAGATGGTTGGTGACCATACCTTCCATTTCCACCACTAAGGATTTGTGGTCTGCTTGTCTATTGTGCAAAGTTGCATAGATTTTTGGTATGATTTTGGCCACATCATCGACTATGGTAGCCTCCTGGACGTTGTAAACTCCCTTGTTGTTTGGCTACCTATGAGGAAAGTCCCTCATCGTGTGTTATTCTCCACATCCCCAACATTTCAACGGTTCCTTCTTTTTGCTTTTAGTCCTTCCTGGGGATGATCCAGTAGTTCTATTTTCACCTAGAGGTGTGAAGTCTTGTTGATTCATAATTTTTTTATGGAATCCCATCCTGGAACTCTTCCCAAAATTCTTGAACCTTGAAGGTTTAACTCCCATCTTCTTGAATCCCATCTTATTTTTCTTCTTCCATTCTTTTGGGGGGGGTTCTTCCTTGTGGTTGAGTTTCTTATAACAATATCTAAACTTCTGAATAACATCTTCCATGGTTTTTGGTTCATCAAATTCAATCCTGTTCTAGAAGGATTGAGGGAGTCCACTAATAAATCGTTGCATATTTACCTTTTCATCCTTTATGTAAGGTACATACCTCATCATTTCCAGAAACTTGTTGATGTATTCACCTATAGTGAATCATCCTAATTTTAGCTCATAAAAATCCTTCATCTTTTCATCATAGTACCGCTCATAAAGGTACTTCTTCTTGAAGTATTTCTCAAACTTATTCCAAGACAACCCATTTTCTCAGATTCCTTTTACATTTCTAAGGTCTTCCCACTAGATAAAGGCCTTTCCACTCAAATTGAATATAGTTATTCAATATTTCAAGTTCTCGGAGTAGTTATGAACTCTAAAATACTTCTTTATGCACAATATCCAATCTTCTTCATCTTCCCCTTTTTTTATTTCCCCATCAAAAGTAGGTGGCTTGGATTTATTAAATTCCTCGAGGTCCCTACCCTTGGAGTACCTCTTTTTCTTCCCCTTCTTCTGGGAATGGGAACGGGTCCTACTTTTGGACAGTTGTGTGGATCTTTCTACTCCTTCACTAGAGAGATGCTAAGATGAATCTTTGGGTTTGGCATGCATCTTGGCTCCATGGCGAGCCTTCTTGAGATGGTTTCTTCTTGCATTGTTGATTTTAGGTCCATGACTCTGTAGGTTAGGTAGAATCTAGGTTTTCTCATGCTGGTGTTTTCCCATGTTGATGGCGGCTAACCCATGTTGTAATTGTCATTGTAGATCTAATAGATTTTGTAGTAGAATTGCATTTATATTGATTTTTTTCCTTCTCTTTCATTAGTTGGTCATTGTCATATTTAAAGATTTGCAAATATTCCCTGAGGATTCTCACGGTTTCCACTAATTTTGGAAGGGCTTCTATCTTTCTCCTTTCATCAGATTCTTCCTCTTTGTTATGGGAACTCTCCCCCCATTCATCGTGGGTCACTATCATTGTTCTTATAGCTTGTCTGGGAATTCTCGGATTGGTTAAGTGATGAGAATCAACAATTCTCTATTAGTTGACTTGTCCATTTTCTTAAAAACAACATGGTACATTTGTAAATTGATATTAAGCTGTAGAAATATAGTGGTTTATAGTAGTATAGAATCCCTATTTAGTTCTATAAAAACACCATATAACTGTGTTCCTCTCCCCGGTAAGAAGGTTTTAGATAAATCCCCACGATTAACTACTTGTTGGGTTATTATTCTCGAGATTCTAGGTTATTTGTTGCACAATGAATTATGTTGAACTTCAAGACGCTGGGTAAAATGGGGACTCGAGGACCATAGGGTTGGACGGTCTGTCAATATCCATCATTGGTCATGGCCTCCATGGTTAAAATTTGGGTGGGTAAGCTTTGCAACCACGATCACCGATTATGGTGGGATAAACATTCCATGTCACCATACATCATGAAAGTGGTCATGAATTATGCTAAAGGGTCGACGGTTTCGACGCGAAGCGCCCACCTAAACCACTCTAAGGTTACTTTTCATTGGTGTTTTTTTGGGAATCCATTAGGGAATATGTGGGGGTTGTTAAGGCCATAGTTTCATTCTTATGGGTGGTTTTATTACCGCTCCTCAGCCTCCTGCTATATCATGAAGAAAATACCTCTTGGCCAACAAATTTTAATGCATTCAAAGGTCTAAGTATTTGGTCACCCGAATGGGTCTTAGTAGGTTCTTATAAATAGAGTAGGTAGTATATCCTTCCCTTTATAATTTTTCTGATAAAAATTATTCAACTCCTTCTTGAGCCCAAGAAGGCCAAGTGTATTTTCCTTCTCTGATACCACTTTGCAACATACCCGACCCCTTAAGGGCTTCTAAGGCGCAGGGTGTCGAATTTTCTTGGTTTGTGTAACTTATATTACTTTCTTTTGTTCGCATCTTCATCATTCTTTTATTACTCAAGGAATTTTCTATGACAACACCTTTTTGTTCACAGACTCACGAAATCTTGGCCACATATCTATATAATTTTTCTTTCACAATTATTCTCGTAAAATCTTGACACTTAGTCATTTTTCCATCTTTGTAGACTTCTGGACCCGTGGACTCATGGAGGTAAGAGTCTATGTAATTAACGTTCATGAGTCCATGGAGTTCCAATACTTATCCATTTTCCCATCCTCACTGACTCATGGAATCGTAGAGGTAATAATCCACGATCCTGTCTTTCATAAGTCTGATAAGTCTCAACACTTAGTCATTTTTTTTTTCGTAGACTTGCAAAAGTAATATTCTATGATCCTATATTTCATGAGTCCGTGAAGTCTCAACACTTATTCATTTTTCCCTTCGCAGACTCGTGGAGGTGGGATTCTATTATCCTAACTTTCATGAGTCTGTGAAGTCTCAAGACTTACTCATTTTTTCGTTCGTGGACTCATGAAGGTGGGATTCTACGATCCTAACTTTCATGAGTCTGTGAAGTCTCAACACTTAGTGATTTTTCCATCTTCTACTGACACATGGCTTGACATGTGAGGTGGAACATGACACATGTACCTCTTGACATGTGGCATCCATAGTCCATGCATGCCCTTGTCTAATTCTACCAAAATTATGTGACACATGACACCTTCTTAGGGTGACACATAGCCTTTGTTATGTCAGGTCACATGGCGATACTAGTCAATAGGGTATGTCATGATGACATCACCCTTTTCTCTTGGTCCCATTCCAATGAGACTCACCAATATCTATGACTGAGTCTTCATCGCTACCTCACCCTGATGGATGGTATAGATCATCCCTCGAGCTTCCAAGTTCATTCTCACTAGGAACTCCAACCGTGTTAATATCTATGGATCCAATGGTCCATGATCGCCCATGATCACTCCCCGAAAGATCAACAATCCTGTTGATTTTAGAGTATGTCTTTGTGCTCAATGTTGATGAAGGGTCCATATATTTCCCTTCATTCCAATCAACAGTTGAGGTCACATCTCAACCACATCTTGATAAAGGGACCATATTTATTCTTCTTAAGAGAATTAGGGATTTTCTACTGACTTAACAGTCCATGCCTAAGATTATCCATTTCATGAAGGTCTCTCTTAGAGTCCTTATAAAGTCTTACTGAGCCTCGAGGATGCTCACGCTTGACCAAGGTACCCCTTGTTTTCCTCAGGGCTTCTTTGCAGTACCCTATTTTTTGAAAAACTAGTTGGGTTCAAGAATTCCTACACTATGGTGCATAGAGAACATATGCTAGGGTACACACACACACACACACACACATATGCATGAGATTATATGCATATGACATAGGATTACATTGATACACACATTGAGTGGGGGCGTCTCTCTCCTTAGGTTAGTACATAGACATTCAATTATATGTGTACACAACAATCATAATATTTTTGTCCTTTCCTACATACTAGACATCTAGCTTTATTCAAAGGCATACATTCGTAAATAATTCTCACCAGACATGAAGTATTCATAAGAAATAATATAAAACTCTTTATGCAATTAAACATTATGTGCAATTTCTGAGTCTTCAGAATACACAATTTGATTTGCAGACCAAATGGTTACATTTAAATATTATGTTGTTCATTTAACCATACACATAATCATGTCAATACAAAAAAGTAGACAAGACACTTATCTACATAAAATTGAGATATGTTGAGTATTTTTGTAGAGAGAATCTCTCTCCACCCAACCGTAGGCAAGGTTACATTACACTTTGCTACAACTAGCCACCCCCGAGTTAGGATATGATGTCATGAGAGGCATTCTGCAAGATATTTCTTGGTGATTCCTTCTTCCCCTCGTCCTCCCCCTTTTATTCTCTTTTTTTCCCTCTGGATCTCGTGGGTTGTTTCAGAAACTTCCTACACATACTTTCCCATCCGTGCTTAACTCCTTCAAGAATTATTCCAACTGATATATTGATTGATAGTCATTTTCTAGAGCCGAGGACAATTCAGATCCATACCATTTTAATTAAGTAGGGCATTTCTTGGAAGATTCATTCAAAACAATGATGGCCTCTCTCTTTCCCACTCCTCTCATGACATATATTAAAAAATCCATCAAGGTCCCTTTTGTATCCTTGATCACCCACGGGTCAACTTATTGTTTTTCCATAATAACATTTATAATTATAGACTGGGGAAAACATGGGTGTTACACTATCCTTATGTGACTTGATTTTCTCACAAAAAGTTATGTCTATAGGTTTATCTCTCTCAGGGATAAGCATAATTATTCTCCTTTTTTTGGAAAAATACACGACAACATGTATTCTACAAAACGTAAATTTCTTTTCTCCTTTGGATGAAATAAAATTTACGCTTTTTTCTTAGGATATATATAATTCAGAAAAAAATATTATTGCATGGCTCTTTCAAATGTGTAAATATTTTAAATCTTTAATAATATATACATATATATGCATAAAGCAATGGAAAGTAACAATTTTTTTTTTTGCACCAAAATATACTTTCAAGAGTTGAAAAAAAATATTAATAACAAAAAATAATTCTTATTCTTATTGTGTCAAAAGGTGCTTTATATAACCCAATATGAGGGACATGTGTAATAAGTAAATAATTCTATATTAACTTTACATAGAGAGGGAGAGTGAGAGAATAATTAAAAGTAAAAATATGATTATTCCATTGATGTGTGCTTTCTACTTCTCAGGTGAAATGTGTAGATATTTTATCCAAGTGGAAATCGATGGCCACCCACCTATTCCACTAGCTCAAAACAAGGATTTCCACCTTGGTAGTTTTTCTACAAATTTTCGATCCCTAAACTTCTGGGGCCATTTTGAGGCCCTAAACAACATTTTTTGGGCCCTCCATAGTCACACTATATAATTTAGCCAGAGTGTGATGAATAAATGTGTAGTCCTCAAATATTCCTTCCAAACAAGCTATTGTGTGCCCCAAACATAGATCGTATGCAAAAGTTACGCCCTTAGGAAGTTGACGTACCAAATTACCCCATCAGGGCCCACATGAATTTTGACGTTTCATATTTTGGGGTTAGGGTTTTGGAGTTTCTTTATGTTAAAAAGGCCTTTAGAGACTCATTGTAAACATCATCATCTTCTTGAGAATGAGCATATCCATCACATCTCTTCTTGGAGATAAGATGCCACCATTATAGCGAGTCATTCACTCTGTAATTTTATAGTTTCTATACATTCTCGCATTAATAAAAATTGTGCATTATTGTATCTCTGTGTTTATTTAAATATTTTTGTGTATCTCACAATATCTCTATATTTTTCATTGTTATATATCTTCCCTCATTTCTTTCTAAAAATAATTTGGATTAGTGGTATTAGAGCAGGCTACTCCTTTTCCTCTCTTGTGCATGTTCCCAACGAGGTCAGGATATAGAGAGTTAGGTATCGAGCTATTTTCCCTTGAGGATAAATGCTCTCACCAGTGCAAGTTGTTGAAATAATGTAACTGCAAAGAGTATTCTTATTATTATTGATATATTATTTATAGGATTAATCCCCATTGTGGATTAATCATGTCGGTAATTGTATTAGGACCAAATCCCCTTTTGTGGATTGGTCAACAGACAATTAT